>JBAMJV010006653.1:0-157500 GCA_037951105.1 Echinarachnius parma
TTTGTTTTTAATAATAGACATGTGTGCTTAAGAAATAAAATGATTTTTGATAAAGATTTATTACAACGAGGTATAAGCAAGGTATCTGATATAATGTTGAATGGTAATTTGAGATCTGTTGCTCACTTTGTAGGCTTGGGAATAAAAGGAGAAGGATTATTAAAGATTCATGATATTTTTGGGGCATTGCCCCTTCAATGGAAAGATGATAAAACTACGAGTGACTTTATTCAAGTAGATATTCGAACATTTGAAATTAGATTAAAAGTTTCGGGATATATAGGAATGTTAATTGATTTAAAATCTAGGCATATGTATGAATATTTAGTTAAAACATTTCAAAAGGAATATAATTTGTGTATTGGGGATGGACATACAAATTTTGATTATAGTAATGAAGAATTGAAGGATATATTTTTAAGATTAAAGAGCGCAGTTTTGGTGGGTAAGTTGAGAGAATTTCAATATAAATTATTACATAGGGCATTATATACAAAAGAACATTTATTTAGGTTTGGATTTGTTATTGATAATTTATGCTCTTTTTGTAAAAATGAGATTGAGACATATTCACACTTATTTTTTAAATGCTTATACGTACAAAGGTTTTGGTTAGATATAATTGAATATTTTGATTTGATTGAAATTAGGAATGTTGATTGGAAAATAATTTTTGTAGGACTGACAGGTAGATCGCATAGAGTTAAGTATTGTAACTCTATTATTTTTTTGTTAAAATATACTATTTATTCTTTTAGAACAAAAGGTGTACTTCCTTCTGTACGGAAAGTACAGAAAATTATTTTGGATTATGAAGAAGAAGAAAAAAAAATGGCTATTAAAAAGGGTAAACTAGGAGTTCACTTACAAAAGTGGGAACACCATAAAATACATGTATAATATGATTAATTTAATTTTGTTAGAATTATAGGGAAGTCGTTTATTATTATTAAGGTTCTGGGTTTCTACCCTCTTTAGTTGAATGTGACAGCTTTCTATATTGTTAATTAATTACTCTTTTGGTTGAAATCAAAACGAGCAGAATACTGGAATGGGTGTCTGCGGTATGTGTGTGATTGTGGTGCGATCGGTGGTTGGATGGGGATGGGGTTTTTCTTGGGCTAAATTGGGGGGTGGGGGGGGGGGGGGGGTAAAGGGGCATATTTTAGTTCCTTTTACTTTTAGTTACAAAACCTCCATTATGTTTATTTTATGAAGTCAGGAAATTGAATATACAGTTGATTTGTATTTGTTTATGTATGTAAGATAATCATTTCTATTTTCGTTCATTATAATTGTATATGTATATTTTGTTTAGTATGTATATTCAAATGTAAATGTTATATATGGAGGAATAAAAATCATTTAAAAAAAAAAAAAAAAAAAATGTGTATGTGTGTGTGTATACATGCATTTACATATATTTATGTGTGAGTACATATGGATTTTGTTTGTGTAACTTAAATTGAATGAACATGTCTGGAAATTGGTCTCCCATAAACGAAATTGAATGCCCAAACAAGCGATTGTCAAGCTTGCCGTATTAAATTGAATGCCCATTTGTTGAAAATAGCGCCCAATGATGAAATCGAATGCCCATTCGCGAATTTGAAGTTCACGATTTGACATTTGAGTGCCCATATACGAATATGGATGCTCGGAGTATGAATTTGAATGACCAAAGCGACTCATCCAAGGCAACTGCACGAAATTGAATGCACATAAACGAATTTGGGCGCGTAAAGTAGGAAATTGGCCGGGAAAACCTATATTCAAAATATCACTCTTTCCTAATTAAACCTGTGATTATAGATGAGGCCATAACATGGAAATAGACAAGATTTTTCTCATTTTTTCAAAGTCAGGTTGAACATCTGCTTGCCCGATCGGGCCACCAAAATATGACTTTTATACATTGTTGCTGGCCCGAGGTGCAATTTCACTGGCCCCGGGCCAGCGGGCCAGTGCGAGTGTTTAATTTCACATTCCTTGACTTAAAGTAGACAGTTTTCTACCTTCAAAATACATGATTCGATTAATAAATACCCATATTTCGAAAAAAATAACCCCGACACAGCGCAAATTGTCGCTTCTAAAGCCAAATTCTGCGAGAAATACACAGCGAGCAGGCGACGCTGGCAAGAAACCCGCACGCATTACTCCGCGCAGTGGCGTAGCGAGGGTCAAGTGATTGGGGGGCACAGCTGCGAGGGAGCGTAGCGCCCGAGGGGGGGAGGGTGTGGGAGGGGGGTGTCCCCCCTCCCACGGTAGGGAGCTTTTGCAAATTTTTACTTGAAATAATGCAATTTGGTGCATACCGTGGAAGGAAATTTGATAATACTGAATTAAAGAAATCATTTCCCTCATGATGAAGTATACACACACAATCAAACCTACGTGTACACACACACCAGACTCAAATACTCTCTTACTGAAATAAAGAAATCATTTCCCTCATGATAAAGTATACACACACAATCAAACCTACGTGTACACACACACACCAGACTCAAATACTCTCACGCCGTATGCTTGTCTGCATTTATTTGGGGGAGGGTGTGGGAGGGGGTTCACCCCCTCCCAATTTTTTTGAAATTTTTGAAATTGGTGTTTAAAATATCACCGTAAAAGTATGGTCATTATTGTCTTTATCATTGTCTTAATCATGGGTGTTAAAATGGTATATAATAGTGAATCTACTCGTTACGTATTTTAAAACGGTAATAGCGAGGAAAGATTAAGCCCGTGAGATGGATCCACGTGATCCTGTATAATATATAGCCATCGATATAGTCAAGGGCATTGAGCTCCAATGGAACTAAGCAAAAGTGGAGGGGAGACATTGCGAGTAAGTGAATCGACCGATTGGGGGAGGGTGTGGGAGGGTGTGTCCCCCTCCCACAGTAGGGAGCTTTCGTATTTTGGGGCCTGAAATTGTGCGATTTGGTGCACACCTAAGACAGAAATTTCATGTAATATAAAGTATATAAGTATGGAACCAAACATACTTAATGACACAGGAGGGGGACAATCTCCTCGCCTTTCTAATGTGGGGGACATAATATTCCAATTTTATTTGCATTCAGCGCATATGGACCGAATTTACTAAGAGATATATTATTTCAAATTATTTCATTTTCCGATGATAGTGTGCTATAGACATGATAGATGAGGGTCTAATAAATTTCGTATATACAGTATTTCAGAATATGCGCGCGAAGCGCGCGGCAAAAATTAAGATTTATAGTCCTTTTCAAACTAAAAAAAAAAAACAGCTATGCTCGGGTCCCTTGAATTAGTTTCAGTAGGCCTATGCTCAACTGACGCAGATATCGACTCTGGAGAAGATGACTGGTGCTCCTTCAATTATGATCATCAACAATATGCCTAGATTATGCATCATGAATTAATGGAACGGGTGCATTTGGAGTGAAGAAATTAGTAAAAGAAGTTTGTCTTTACCAAGACATTTAGGACTACGTAGTGCAGCTATGCGCCTTTATAGCCTGCATGAAGGCGTCAAAATTATCTATAAAAGCGGGAGGCAGATTCAAGATCCTAAAAGGGCCCTTGGTATGATAAACGATTTACCATGCTAGGAAGTTTGTTAGGCCTATACGCGCTCTATGTCTTCTGAAATGCGATGAGCGTCGATCCTCGCGCACGGGACTGAAAATTTGCATAAGGCGCTATATTGGAAGGATTCTTCAAACTGATATAGGTGCGCTATTGCTAGTACTAGGGAACGACTGTTATGTTCTTGGTTATTATCGTGCCCCCCCCCCCCCCCCCCCGTAGCTACGCCACTGCAGTCCGCGTATGCGAACGAGCGATACGAAAACATAGAGTTGTATACTGGTGCGCCGCGGTGGTCGCGCCGCACTGAATTGCATTCTGGGACTATAACCTGACCGCCGGTCCTTTTCCGTTCACCCTTCAGGGCTACTGTCTGGCCCCCCGTACAGGATAAAACTGCTGTCATTGGTGTTTTGGTTATCTCTGTTGTGAAATACTTCTATTGTAAAAAAAAAAAAAGCCATGTCTCTTTTCAACTAAAAGAAATAAGCCATGTCTCTTTTCAACTATATAACACCACGTGGGTGGGGCACTTTGGGGCTACTGTCTAGGGCCCCGTACAGGATCAAATTACTGGCAATGCTGTTTTCATAATAGGTACCCCCTAAGGAACGATATCCACCAACTTTTGTCCTTGTCGGTCTTCAACTAGATAAATGTGTTTTTTGACCCCCCCCCCCCCCTTTTTGGGCCCCCTAGGCTTTGGGTACAGGATGTGACCCGGCAGCAATTCATTTCATTGACCCTTGGCCACATACTAACATGATGAGACCATCAAACCTTTTGTCTCTCTTCAACTAGATAAACGCTCTGGGCCCCCGGTCTAATAGGAGGCATGGGAACAATCTTTCTAAAGAAGAGCGGACAGCTCTTCGTAGCCTCATGAGTAACCCAGATATTGTAATTAAACAGGCAGACAAGGGGTCAGCTGTGGTAATTATGTCCTCAGACGATTATATTCAAGAAGGGAACAGACAAGTCACAGATACGGACACATACTTGAAACTCGATCATGACCCCACTGACGAATACCTCACACAAGTAAGAGATGCAGTTGAAGCACTCGACATAGATGATAGAACAAAAGGAACCTTGGTTCCAAAGCAAACCTCTTGCCCCAATATATATTTTTTGCCCCAAATACACAAGGAAAATAACCCAGGGAGACCCATTGTCTCTGGCTTTTCATGCCCCACTGTAGAAATATCAAGATTCCTGGACTTTCACTTAAGACCACTAGCGGCAAAGCTACCATCACACTTGCAAGACACAACTCACTTCTTAAACACATTGAATCACTGAACACACAATTTGCTCCTATCCCAACACGCACCACCCTTGTAACAGCGGACGTAAAATCCCTGTACACTAACATACCCCATAGAGAAGGTCTCAACGCGACCAGAGACGCACTAAACAATCGTGACCACTTACAACCTCCCACCAATCAGTTAATTAGATTGCTAGAATTAGTTCTCCACCTGAACTACTTCCAGTTCCAGGGATCAATCTACCAACAAATCCAAGGCACAGCCATGGGGACCCCATGTGCTCCGTCCTACGCAAACCTGTTTATGGGCGCCTTGGAAAAAATAATCACCCAATCAAATAAAGCCCGTAGCATGATACCCGGTACATGGAAGAGGTACATAGACGACATTCAGTTCATGTGGGTAGGTTCCCCCCGGACTCTCTCCCACTTTCAAACCTACATGAACTCACTCCACCCAACGATCAAGTTCACGTTTGAGACATCGGACACAGAGGTCCCCTTTCTAGACACTTATGTTCTCCTTCACAATGGCCAACTTCACACAGAACTCCACACCAAACCGACAGACACACATGCGTACCTTCTTCCCACATCATGCCATCCTAGACACACATTCAAATCCATACCATACAGTCAGGCCCTCCGCATACGCCGTATCTGCTCAAACCCGATGGATGCGGATCATCACCTTAATGAACTCAAAGAACAATTGCTCAATCGTGACTATGATCCCATTGAAGTGGATAGAGCCATCAATCGGGCCAAGCAAACACCACGGGATGAGCTCCTCACATACCATAAACGAAAACGAACAAACAGGCCCCATTTTGTTTGTACATACAATTCAACCACAGCTCAAATCCCCAAAATTATTGAAAAACACTCCCACCTCATATCTCAATCAGACCAACTTTGCAAAATATTCCCGGAACGCCCCCTTCTCTGTTATCGCCGTACACGCTCCCTTCATGACATCCTTGTCAATGCTAAGGACCCTCGCCCCAAAATAGACAACACAGTTGAGAAGGGTTTCTTTTGTTGCCAAGCCAAGAAGTGCCCCCTACACAAACACATCACAGAGACAAGGACTTTCACTAGCTCAGTCACCAATGAAACTTACAATATTTCATCACAAATGGACTGCAAATCAGACTGGGTCATATACCTTGTCACTTGTAAAAAATGCAACATACAATATGTAGGTAAAACTGAAACTAAATTGTACACACGCTTGAATAACACTCGATCAGAAATAAAACAATTTAATACTCAACATGCCAAAAGCCTACCCTACACAATACATTTCAATCAACCAGCACACTCTATTGACCACCTACAGATCATTGGAATCGAGCAAATTAAGACAAAATTACGCTCTATTATTTTACAGCGAGAATCGTATTGGATATCAGAATTGCGCACTCTACGGCCAGGTGGCCTGAACGCGGACCCATAGGTGCATTATGGGTCAGCGTTCGGTCCACTCGGCTACATGATTTGCTCGATTCCAGTTCTTCTCCTCGATTTGACCACAATTCTGTTTGGACACTGTCAAACACATTCTATGTGGTAATTATATATTATGTTTGTTGCTGCAATTATAATGATTATACGCATGCTTTATTGCTCTACGATTGAGCCCATAATTGTAGTGTTATATTATTTGGTTGAGGTAATTGCCACTCTTGTATATGATTTTATGTCCGGTACATACTCATATACCTGCTTTATATGTTTATGCTGCACTTATATCATTGCAAATGTGCCTGCCTATAGCTTTGTAGTATTATTATTTTATGGCTCACACCTCCTTTATTATTGTTGAGTATATATTGATTTGTTGTAATCTTACACATGTATATTATACTGCGTGTTTGCTCAAATGCGTTTTGATTGAATGTATGATTGTATGCACGGTAATTATATACTTGCCTTATATGTCTCACTTAAATCATTGTGACATTTTTGCTTCCTCACAAATTGCATATTATTTTATGGCCCACGGTAATTATATGCTTGCTTTATATGTATGCCGCACTCATATTATTGTGATATGAAAACAAGCAATTGCTTATAAGCAAATGCTTTAAGCACAAGCAAGAGCTTGTCAAGCAAAAGATCAAGTTCAAGCAATTGCTTAAATTCGTATGCACAAGCCTTTGCTTGTGCTCAAACCTTTTGCTTGCACTGCCAAGCAATTGCTTACGTGTTGGACAAAGGATCGTTACGGTTGTGCGAACATCGCACTGCAGGGCAACAACGCTTCGTGCCCGACCTGGCAGCAGTATTTTTTATTACGCAAATAGGGGGGAAACAGCGCGGAGCATCAGGGGGGTTTCTGTGCAGATCGATGGACAAAAATTGCCGTAAAAAGTCTAAAATAACAGGAATTTGATCACAACATAACCTCTGGAATATGGAGCTTGAAATCATCCTGAAACGGTACGAAAAATTGATCCTTAAACGCGAATGCCCTGAGTAAGCAAGAGCTCAAGCTGGTCTGGATGTGCTTGAAAAAACGCAAGCAATTGCTTATCAAGACAAGTAAAAGGTTCGTTTTATGCATACGGTTTTAAGCAATTGCTTGTTTGGTAAGCATTTGCTTACGAGCAGTAAGCAATTGCTTGTGCTTGTAAGCAAATGCTTTTGCTTGCAAGCAATTGCTTGTTTTTATGCATACCGATTCAAGCAAAAGGCTAGCACAAGCAATTGCTTGTTTTTATGCATACGGCCCTAGTAAAAGGTTCGTTTTATGCATACGGTTTTAAGCAATTGCTTGTTTGGTTAGCATTTGCTTACGAGCAGTAAGCAATTGCTTGTGCTTGTAAGCAAAAGCTTTTGCTTGCAAGCAATTGCTTGTTTGTGTGCATACCGATTCAAGCAAAAGGCTAGCACAAGCAATTGCTTGTTTTTATGCATACGGCCCAATGCTTGTCTGACCTTTCATAGAAAAGCCCAAACGATTACATGTGTTCTTTCGAACTTAACAAATATCACCTAATTTAGACATGGAGGTTTAGATATATAGAACGATAAAAACCACGTAACATATGAAGTTTGTTAGTTAGCTCATCGGAAAAAAACTTGTGTTCGAAACTTATCAACCTGGTGGAGCTGGTTCGAATCTTCTTAGGTGTGCCATTTTGTGTACATTATTTTGGGAATTACGTTCAATGTTTATATTGTGATTAAATGTAAATTACACGTTATGTTTTTGCTTTTTTTATGTTTTTGCTTTTTTTTTCTTTTTTGATTTTTTTTTTCTATTTTTTTCTTTTACTATTTTTTTAAATTTCACTTGTCTGTGATTTATGTTTCGTGTCATCTTTTTTTCATGATTCTTGTTTCTCATAATAATTTTTCTTTTTTCACCTTTCTGGATCTGACCCTGGTGATACGAACCTGACACACGAAACAACACAATCAGGTTATATTTGTTAAGTTTGAATGCACACGTTATCGTTCTTGCTTCATGAAAGGTCAGGCAAGCATTGTCTGTTGTCAAGCGCTCTGATGTAAGCACAAATAGCTTTTGTTCAGTGGGTGGATGAATGATCTTGCAATGTATATGGCATAAGGTGTTACCGAAGGAGCAGGTTGTCAATGACAACGTCGAATTTAAGGTCTGCATGGAACATTAACAATTTGTGTCGTACAAACAAAGCTTATAATACCGTTACAATTATCCCCATTTACCTTTTTCCTGAGTCTTTAAACCGAACAACAGAAAACCATTGTATTGAAACAATAAACACACATACATCTAGGCCACCAGAGAGGTGTAGGGTGGTAAACGATTACTTGGCGAACGGAGGGGGGGGGGGGGGGGGGGTGGGCAAGAACGTTGATAGTAGTGATCATGTAGACGTATATTGAACGCATTACTGTGATTGTCTGCATTTAAGATATCCTATATACCTTCATTACAAATTGTCCTCTCATATTTGTTCCTGTGAGTTGATTCATCTGTTTGAATCCTCACTAACAACGGGGACAGGAGCTTCGTGGGGGTGGGATCCCCTGTACACACCCCATATCAAACACAGTCACATTGTCTATTTTAGGCGGCTTTTTCATGAGATTCACCTTTGTTATTATTCTCATGAATATTCAATTATTCATGACCATCATTTGCAATCGTGAATAATGTCTCTCTTTCGGAGTTTGAGAGCGCTCTTTAAAAACTAGACATAGATAGGTGCTTCACAGCGGGTTTATACGGTATGAATATACAAACTTGGTCAAGAGTTCTATACTATTATGTTATAGCCGTGTTACCAGCATCATACAGCCTTATCTCACTTCGAATATAGAAATTGTGTTTATAAAGCAATGCATACAGCACTCCATGGTATTCTTCATTTAAAGTCAAACTGAGTTAGATATATGTTGTACTTTAAGTTATGTATACTGACATAATATTGCGCAGACACGATACATCTGAAGTTCCAAATAAAACATGGATCACTGAGTTTTCAATATAATCAAATAAAGACATCAAAACTGACAAAGAATTACAATTGAACTTCATGAACGTCTGTTTGTGTTGTCTCCGGCCAACTATTTGAGTCAGGCGGGGGTCACGTAACCCTATTCCACCCTGCCACCCCCCCCCCCCCCCCCCCCCCATCTATGATACTGGTATACATCACGTGATTATGTGTGATACAGAAGTAGGGTTGCAACCTTTCAGCAAACCACAGATCACATTCCACATTATTCCATAATTATACGGGGTATAGGGGAACCCGGGGCAAAATGGAACGCGGGGCAAAGTGAAACACGCCCGGTAAATTTTTGTTTGTGCTGCCATCTATCTAAGTTCATGTGCCAATAACACTGCAACGAGGATGCATCGTTTTTGACCGGAGTTGCGCGAATACGTCATCATGTGTACTTTTTACGAAAAATATCAATTTTTCATACATAAAAAAACGATAATTAATATAAGTATATTATCTGCTAAAATACTGTGTTTATGCCGAATTATCACGAAAGCCATATTAATGATGGATGGGCTTAAGCTTAACTTTATACATCGTAGCACCGCTAGTAATCATTGGCCCACGTGAAGTAATGCATGTCTGTAAAATTTCACTTGTTCGGGGCAAAGTGGTTGGGGCATAGTGGAATGCATTTAACGTGAATGATTGTGTCGGTCATGCGATTATTGTGTTACATTTAAGAATTAGAACGAACGAGACCATGAAAATTCAAGTTTTTCACACTGAACACCATTACTACTCCATTCTCCCTTTAAATTAAAACAGGACATTCAAATCTATGGACATATGTGTAAGGTCATATAGTACAACGATTCACCAGGAGGTAAATGGTTTTGACATTGAAGACAACCTCTTTGGGGAAGCGTTTCACTTTGCCCCGTTCCGTGTTTCACTTTGCCCCGGAGGTCCGGAGCAAAATGGATTTTTAATATTTTTTCAAGTTCATAGCATTTAATAAAACGGATTATTTGAGAAACATTGTTAGTGTCATTTGTTAGTGGTAGTCCTAAGGTAAAAGTATAAACCAAATGTTTTGCTTTACTTTGCTTTGTAATCCTGTTCTGGTTGTTCCAATTTTTTTGGTCCACTTTGCCCCGGGTTCCCCTACTTTTTATGTCGGTGTCCAAGCAGTAATGAATTCTTTATTAGTTTGTAAATCAATTAAACAAGTGATCATCCACTAAAATAATCCCAGCTACACGTATGCGTGGAAGGAATGACAGAATGACATATTTTGTTGCAGATTTAGAGACCTTCCTCATTGGACTGATTGAACATTGGACATTAGAATAATATTAATTTCCAATATTTGTTTCGAAAACACCTACAATGTCAATTCGATTGAAAAAAGGTATTGTATAATATTAATAGTCCACGAGCAAGGCCCGGGGGGGGGAGGGGGGGGGGGGCACTCAACTATATTGCTCGGCCCTAATATGGTAAAAGGGTGTATCTGAGAAAATATGACTTTTTCAGGTTTTTCCATTTGGGGGGTTTTTGAGGTCAAAAGTTTCATTTAGCAAAGTTTCAGAAGTGATTGAGCTTTAGTTTCCGAGATAGAAGGAGGTATCTGGAGTAATTTTACCTCCTTTTCACTAATTTTGTTGGTAAAAGGATGTATCTATAGTTACACCCTTTGAATACTGGGTAAGTCTGATAGTTATTTTGGCTAAAGGGTGTATCTATAGATACATCCCTTTGCCAACAAAGTCCGATCGTAACTTATGAAGGATATTTATGGTAAAAGGGTGTATCGATCGTAACTTATGAAGGATATTTATGGTAAAAGGGTGTATCTATACACCCTTTTACCATAAATATCCTTCATAAGTTACGATCGGACTTTGTTGGCAAAGGGATGTATCTATAGATACACCCTTTTACCATAAAAATCCTTCATAAGTTACCATCGGACTTTTTTGGCAAAGGGATGTATCTATAGATACACCCTTTAACCAAAATAACCATCACACTTACCATTAGATTTATTTTTGGCAAAAAGTTGTATCTGTGTGGACGTGTAATAGTATACGATTTACAAGGTCTGTCAATTTCGCAAAATATCGGTAGCTGTGGCCGCGAGCACGATCATGACCCAGGACCATACCTAGTTCCACTGCTGATCTCTAGATCAGTGCTTGTGTAATCATTTACGGCTTAATGAGTAAGGGCGATTGTTATGGTCTTCTACGTTCTGTTAATTTGTATGTTATTCTAGCATAATTATTGACATCGATGAGTTAGAGCCAATGGTGCTAATTATACCATGGTAAATGTCGCTGGTCCGTAATCGTGCCCCTGCCTCCAGGGTATCCATGTGCAAGTTGAATGCACATGCAGTGTATACTTTAACAGTGCACTGCATGCGAGTACCATTAATTATGCGAGTGAAAATATATATTTGTACGTGCATATTTCCGCCTAAAACTTTTTTTTTTTGGAAGACCAAGATATCGCGGTTAAACAGAATGGGCACCACAGAATGACCTGACAGGAATCGCTATTAAAGTTTTCCAGAAATGGACGGATTTGGACGGGCAAGTCAACATTCGCGAAGGATTGTGTGCCAATGCTTTGAGCGGTGGTCTGAACGACTGCACAGCCCCCACGAGCGGCGTGGCTCCCGACCATCGAGCGCCTCAATGCTTCGCAGCCGCAGCGAATCGAGTGATCACAAAATCAAGACAAGACTCAAGAAGAGCATGACACAGGGCTAGGCAAACTAAACCGAAAGCAACTTGATCCAATGCAACAGCGAAAAGGGTAATTTTGAATATAAAACAGTAAATGTTGTTAATTCGAATAATGTAAGAATAAGATAATTATCTCGATCTCGAGTAGGCAGGCTACATTATCATTCAATTCATTCACATCCATCGACATCGTCATGATCGTGATCGTCATGCATTGTCATTGACATTGTCATTGATCGTCTTTTGACATTGCTATGGCATTGCCATTGCACATTGCATTGGAATTTGACTGACTCTGTCTCAGTCTGAAAGTGACTGAGACCGAGTGATAATTATTAATATTACGAACATGACCATGTCCATGCATGGCATGGTCCATGGATCATGATGATGAAGTTGAAGCCAAACTCAAGGTACAATAAACACATTTATAAAACGGCTCCGGTAAATTCAGTAACGTGATTGGCTAATACCGATCACGTGGGGATTGATTACTTTTCACCACCTGCACTACCGTGCCGATACCTGTGCAACCATCGTGCCGATAGCAGCGCAACCATCGTGCCGAAGGTGTGCAACCACCGTGCCGAAGGTGCGCAACCCCGTGACGTCACAATGTTTGTTTACATAGCTCTACGAAGACGGAATTAAGGGAATGGATTCTATAACAGGAATAATGACTATATGACACCACAGTTTCCATGAGTTTGTTTCAAAAAGACATTTAATCTCACCACAGGGTGAGCCAACGCATGACTTCACTAGCACAAACATCGAAGTCCCGATCATCCTCCGATACAATCACAAGTCATATTCTAAACGATCATGAACGATCATAAACGATCATAAACGATCGCAAACGATTACAGACAAACCCCTTCGAGACAAACTTGCGAAAGTGAAGAAAAAAAAGATGTAAAATGCTTCGTTTTGTAAATTCTCTGTTCTGTAGTAACTAAATCTTAGCAGTTTCGTAAATTATATGGATATCTGGTTTGATGTTGGTAAGTTTTGTAATGGAAATTCGTAAAATTCTTTGATAATTCTCAGTTACGGGAAATTATCGGCAATTCCATATCGACTGCACTGCACTGCAGTTGATCTGCAGAGCTGCATGCAGAGTCAAATTCAGTGAAGCGAGTGCAGCAAGTGTTGATGAATTTTGTAAACTCTAGATCACTCTAGATCGTGTATTATTTGTATATTATAAAACAGCTCTGGTGAATTCTGTAACGTGATTGGTTAAATCCTGTCACGTGACTATTCATTAAATTTCCACAAACATGTGTAGCGCCTCTGATTTGTATACATATTTAGATTACAATTCGCGCTTGCGCATCATAGAACAAGCGGTGCCCGCTAGCAATATGCGAAACTTGTGGTAACGTTTGATTCGTCTCAAAATGATGAGATATTCTTCGTTTTTTCCATATTGTCTTATTGCATTTATTATACTCTTGTATGACATGTTATAAAGGTTTATTGGTATAAACATTTCAGCAAGATGTTATATTATATAAGTAAATATTCTTGTTGTGAACTCGCAAATTAGTGACATTAATTAACACAATTTTAGACATCTAGACCATCAGTTTTAGGCGCAATTAACTGCGCCTTCTTGATTGGTCATTTTATTCGTAGATAATAGGTTTGTGATTGGTCGATACCTGCGTCGGTGCTCGGCGTCTTGCATCGTATATAAGGAGATTTCTGGCTAAATTCTACAGTCGCTCTATAATTTCATACTTGTCACTCCGTTATCGACTCATCGTTTTGTTTCGAATTTGCATCGTCATCGACAATGTCACGTCGACATCTTGTCATTCACCAACAGTCGCTATATTATTTCATCTATTGTTCACCGTGATTGTTTGTCACGTTCTGTCGCGTAGCCGGTTTGATTCAACCGACTCAACGTTGTGTGTTCATTTACCGTCATGTATCGAACTTTCGAACTTACATCATCATCGACAATGTCACGTCGACATCTTGTCATGCAGTTTACTTGTCATTTTTCATCGTCGTCGTCTTCATATTCATAATCAAACATGTTTTACGATTTCAAACTTTTGTTGCGATCGTCCATCATTTTGACATTTTCCTGATTCTTCAACATCGTTTGCGTCATCGTTCCCGAACTGTCTTGATTGTAAACCATTTTTACGATCAGGTACCTGAATGTTTTCGTCGTCGTTCTCCACGTCTCCGCGCCTCTTCAGGCCCATCTCGGAGCGCGTTCCATCATCAAGTCTCCGGTCATCGTCGAGACGCCCTTTTCGCCTCACCTGCGTTTCTTCACTTCGCTTCACTTCGCTTCGCTTTCTTCAACTGCGCTACATGTTCGCTCTTCGCTCTTCTAGCGTCGATCATCGTCCGTCGCGTCCTTCGCTTTCGGTCGTTCGCTGAAATGGACTCGGACTTTATTTTCTTATCATCGATTCGATTTCGATAACGTAAGCATTCATTTTATTGTGCGTGTGAACTCAGTCATTCTGATTCGTTTTATCATTATGCTAGTATCACATTTCAATATCGTGCTTATTATCTTATTTCTTATGATGATCATTATTCCATTAAGATTCATGATTATGCAGCCTAGGTTGGCCGTTTTACATTTCAGTCATGATAACACTCCTCTGTCTGTTATTGCCACCAACGCTTAGTCTTATCATGATTCTTTCTGTCTTTACATTTATTGCCGTTGCCAGGTTATTACGATTATGATAATATTCCTCTGATCGTCTGCAATTGTAATTATGTATTCTATATCTATTAATATTCATGCTATCCATTTGATTTGCTGATTACCTGTGCAATTATCTTCACATTAAACTTACGAAAAGGGAATATCTTGTTTATATTTTGTTTTCTTAGCTGTACCTTGATTCCGAGTGGATAAATAAAAATAGGAATTTCATGAATGTGTGTTTTGTTGATGCATTTAGTGATTGGATGATATCACATTTAAACAACCAACACACGTGTTTTTGAACTAACCAAACATGCACGACCGTGCAAAACAGGGTGCAACCCCATGCATTACTCGTTTTGGTTGCGCAACTTTTTGCACGGCTGTGACGTCACAATGCTTGTTTACATAGTTCGATCGAAGACGATCTTGCGAAAGTGATAAAAATATGATGGAAATTGCTTCATTTTGTAAATTATCTGTTCTGTAGTAAATAAATGTGTGCAATTTCGTAAATTATATGGTATGTGGTTTGATATTGGGAAGTCTTGGAATGGGAATGCATACAATTCTTTGATAATTCTCACTTTTAACGAGAAAATTTTCTGATTTTCGGCGACTGTGATTGATCTGCTGAGCTGCAGAGTCAAATTCAGTGAAGCGAGTGCAGAAGTGATGATTAATTTTGTAAATTCCTTAACAAATTCACACTCTAGAGAGTAGATAGACTGGGTTACTAATTGTGGCGAGTCTGTTTTCAATAATCCAGCAAAATGAAACAATCCGTGGTTGAGCTTAGTTTTATAAAACTAATAATACAACAGTCTTATTATCGTACATTGTGTAAATGCATGGACTCTCGGCTATGTTAGCTGTGCGCATGCGCACTCGGCGTTGCATCGTGCACATCGCACAGATAACATAGCCTCGAGTGCAATGAATTTACACAATGCACTCTAGACAGTGTATTATTAGTATATTATATCCCTCATGAGATCGTTTTACCATTGAATTTGACAAACGATAGTTTTGGACAACTCGCAAAATAACGTGACCGGGGCGTTAGTAAAAAAATTAACTCTAAAAGTTCGTTACGCGCTCGTTCCATAGATCATGTGTTTAAGCAAAATGCACACGCGATCAAATTTGTGCAGTACTCTATGGCGCACACGTTCTAGTCACGTGATTGCCCTTGTTGGTAAAAACTATTCACCTAGGAAGAAGAACGCCAAGACAGCCAATAAGCACATCCGTTCAATGTTCAATGTTCAATGTTCAATGTTTTATTTCTCATGTCACCCTGTCGTAGGGTATTGAAGAAAATCACATTTAGCACAATATAACAAATATATACAGATATATATACACATATTCAAAACAATATATCACAAAATATAAGAAAACTAACATGTAACATAAAACAAACAGGAAATAAGTTAATTGCAAATTTAAAATCGATCAAAAATATAAACTTTCGAAAATGTGAAGATCATTGAGATGATAAACTCGGTCTTGTCAAATTTAATTTCCCTATACCTTTACTAAAAGGTGATATTACTTTAAGGGGTAAACCGCTATGCAATGATGACCAAATAAATGAACAGTGATACTGACAAGTTAGCAGGAAACTATTAATAATAATCTAAAGTAAGTTTGTAAAAATGAACTATTCCAGAATCAATATAGTAATATACTTAACTTTCATAATTATGGGGGCTAAATAATCATTATAATATGGTGTGAAGACGATATTTAGCAAACAAAGACAAGTAAATAAAACGCAATCGCAATATTTATAATAATAATAAAGAAGTACAAGAAAGAAAACAAGGTCAATCGCAAGCTATGAATTGACCAAGGAAATGTTACTATCAAGAGAATGCACAACGGCTATTGAAATATCAATGCAGTAGAGAAGAAAAAAAAAAACAAAAAAAAACAAAAAAAAACAAAAAAAAACAAGAGCAAAAACTATTTACATACAACAAAGGTACTTGTTCAGATCATGCAGTAAACGTGTGCATCAACATATTATAAAAGACTATAATGGGAGCGCTAGCACGCATTCATCGCGTATGTGCGCAACTGCCAGCGCGTTGGTGCGCACTCAGTTTTGCGTCTTGGAGATTGTATGCGCAAAATAACAATGACTTTAAGCGTATTAGATGCGCCGTGGTTCTGGATGCTCATACTGGCTTCATTAATGTCGATTGATTTTTATATCAAAATTTACAAGCGATTTTATGAAATATTCAAGAGATTTTCACTTATTTTGCTATAAGCTGAACACAATCACTGATATTGATGAGTGATATAAAACAACTAACGAATGTGCTTGATTGTGATAGGCAATCTATTACCTCGGTGGGCTCAAAATGACTATTACCCTCAGCTACGCTTCGGGTAATAATCATTTTGAGCCCACCTCGGTAATAGATTTGACTATCACAAGAAGCCCATTCGTTAGTTGTATATTAACACTGTGATTGTGGGCATTTTACGTGACCGTAATTTTTATGTGAGTCTTGGAGTCGGACTTGGTAGCACAGTGACATGCGCATACCCAAAATTTCCTGTACTTCTGAGAAGCGTGAATGAGGCACAAAAAGCATTGACCTTTGATTGACATTGTCTGATACGATGCCGATGGTCAGGGTGTAACAAATCGGGGATGTTTTGCGTCTGAAGTGCTAGCCTAGGCTACAGTCAAGCTTCTCGCCTATTTTCATTTGTTAATCTTATCTCCCCGCGTATCCTAACTCTAGTGAACGCTAGCGCAGAGCGCTAGCGTTCTAGGTTGGGCTAATACTAATAGTGCCCCCGAATTAATCATTTTATGTGCACGATAATAAGCCAGTTCGTAGTTACAATCTGCGCATGCGCGTAATTACTGCTCTCTACGGCCAGATTCCATCGATCGCGAGAATCAAAGGAGCCACACGTGCAATTGAATGCGAATTATTTGTTTACGTTTTTTAAATCTGGATCAGGATCAAAATCAGCCCATCGTTTTTGTATTCACCCCATCCAAGGTTAATAGCATAATATGTACTATTTCATAGAACAAAAACCGGTTTGATAGAATGTGTTATTCATGTGTAATGATATTTATTGATCAATAATTTCACCGAGCCTTGCTCGACCTGGCTATATAGCACGCGCGTATTAGCACGCACGTATTATCGTATTCCGCTTAATGCTGCACTATCCAACGCAAAAACATTTTTTGCCGACTGATTTCTCTCTCCATTAATTAGCAAATGCAAACAAAATTTCGTTTATGTGATCCACAATGTATATAAATTGATAATGATTACCGACTTTCTTGTTTTGAAGACCGCTACATGTAGAAAGAAATATTATATCCCGTCTGTTTTCCTTCCGATTGCGTCCTAAAACATATGCGTTCAATTATATAATATAGATACTTTATGATTTAGATACAATAGCTGGATATATAATTATATGATTAGATTTAGATTAGATTAGATTAGATTAGATTAGATTAGATTAGATTAGATTAGATTAGATTAGATTAGATTAGATTAGATTAGAATAGATTAGAATAGATTAGAATAGATTAGAATAGATTTGGATAGATTAGGATAGATTAGGATAGATTAGGATAGATTAGGATAGATTAGGATAGATTAGGATAGATTAGGATAGATTAGGATAGATTAGGATAGATTAGGATAGATTAGGATAGATTAGGATAGATTAGGATAGATTAGGATAGATTAGGATAGATTAGGATAGATTAGGATAGATTAGGATAGATTAGGATAGATTAGGATAGATTAGGATAGATTAGGATAGATTAGGATAGATTAGGATAGATTAGGATAGATTAGGATAGATTAGGATAGATTAGGATAGATTGATAGATTGATAGATTGATAGATTGATAGATTGATAGATTGATAGATTGATAGATAGATAGATAGATATTTTAAACGGTACATTGTACGAATGGGCGGTATGCTTATTGCCCGCCTTGAAGCATTATTGCGTGTAAATGATTCACCTGTTTTTCACAAGAAAGTTGATATGGGGAAAAATCGGTAAATTCTTGAATATACTTTACAACAAATGTGTTCTTTATGAGTTTATGCAGCTGCTCGTATTTTTTCCACTTTGATTTTATGCATCTAATGTTTGTTTTATGCTGTCAAACTAAAATTATCCGGTAATATGACATACTACGTACATACACTTTACTGTACGTTGATCGCCCGTTGATGGAATCAGGCCCCCCCAACTCAAAATGGAAGTTGGCCAAATTGTTAATGAAGAGAACCACCGATTGTTATGTTAATTCGACTGGCTGCCATGGTAATATTAGCGTAAATTCATTCATAATAATGCGCGGGCGCGAACTTCACAATTATCACGCACGAATTTATGGTATGCCTCTGTTATGACGTCACAATGAAAAACAATATTTTGATCCTAGTAGGGAAATCCCCTGTTTCTTGACTGTGCGCAATTAAATACATGACATCGCGTAACTGTTAGTACTGCGCGTAATTAAAATAATAGAGATGAATTAGAATACTTAAGCGTCTTTGGTATTATGAAGCGCAATTTTGCTGAGAAGTGCGTGTTTAAATGCCATGGCAACTGCAAGTGCGCAATGCGTAATTACTTTAGCTTTTTGCGTAATGTGTTAATTTATCCAATGAATCCACGTCTGATAATTTATTCAAATGAAAAAAATCTGACGTACTACCTCATTTGCATGACATTCGGTGCGTATTTTCAAAAACTTGCTGATAAAGGTGTGGCCTATCTCTGTGGTTAAAACGCTATACGCTTATTCAGTTGGGGTTCTAGTATTTATATTGTATTTCTGTGGATGGAATATCGGACTACGCCCTCTGTCGTCACCCAAGCTCCATAGTCTAATTACGAACTGGCTTATTGTGCTTATAAAATGATACTATGATACGGTACTTACCACCGATTAGCAGATAAATATTAGATCGACATTTTCACTGTCGGCATTCTAGCGATATAGACGCAACTATACACTCTGCCTGGGGAGGCAAGAACATCGTAAGTCCGCAGTAAAAGTTACTTAGGAAAATCAGTTGACTTTGAATACAAAACACCAACATTCTCGCACTTTGAGCGACATTTGTAGCCCTATCAATACATTTAGGGCTACTACTTTAACTCGCCGATCTCGTGTGTCGCTGTATACATGTCCTTCTATAATTACGGCGATTTGGGAGATTTTACAACGATTTTCCATCACTCTTCATCGGTCTTTCGCCGTTCAAACTGCCGTTAATGTACACAGATGCAATAATTACGTCATCGCACCTGTACGGTATCGCTAGCGTGCACACACACAACAAAAAAAGGCAAAATTAAAATGAGTTGTTTGACCTAGACAAACTGTTACCGCTACCGAATAATTATTGGAATCACTGGCCCACAATTATTTGCTAAAAATGTAGCGGTAACAGTTTGTCAAGTCAAACAACTCATTTAAATGTTGCCTTTTTTGTGTGTGTGTGCACGCTAGTGATACCGTACTGAACGGATCGGTCCAGGTGCGTTGACGTAATTATTGCATATGTGTACGTTAACGGCAGTTTGAACGGCGAAAGATGAAGAGTGATGGAAAATCGTTGTAAAATCTCCCAAATCGCCATAATTATAGAATGACATGTATAGCGACACACGAGATCGGTGAGTTAAAGTAATATAGTAGCCCTAAATGTATTGATAGGGCTACACATTTCGCTCAAAGTGCGAGAATGTTGGCGTTTTGTATTCAAAGTCAACTAATTTTCCGTAAGTAACTTTTACTGCGGACTTACAGTGTTCTTGCCTCCCCAGGCAGAGTGTATGGGTTGCGTCTATCGCTAGAATGCCGACAGTGAAAATAACAATAATACTGTCAAAAAGGCCATGAAAGCGATAGATTTGTCGATCCAGATAAATATGTGATAAAACTATGGGGTGCATCAGAATGATGATTTTTTGCTCCATTCCGAGTGATTTATGCACCTCCTCGACTTCTTTCCGTGTCGTATTGCGACAAAGAACATAAATAATTGTAATGTCTTCAAATGTGTATAATACACTGTATCATGTTTACAAACAAAATAAATTTGCAATTATCTACAATGTTAATTTCATTTAAGCGAGAGAGTATTGTAAAACAAATGATTGTACATACATTAATACATATTTACTGAACTGTGTTTCATTTTAAAGCAGAGCTCTTATATGTTTTCTTTTCCTCTGTTTCTGTATTTCCAGGTGTCTACTAAAGGAGTTTGATTGCAGAGCCAGACATACAAGCCTCATATTCACATAGATGGAAGAGGGACAGCTAGCCATCAACTGAATGAAACTTCCTCTTGCCCCAGACAGTGTGATAGAGCTATAGTGTTGTCGCTGAGTCCAGGGTACCCGGAGCCCGCCAAAAAATGTCAAGTCCCGGGCACAAAAATCAATACTCGATTTCCCCAAAAAATGGGAAGTCCCCTCACTGAACGCCAGAGCTTTCATGTTCATTCAAGAAGATGATTTATTGTCATAAATGCGCTCAATGTTTGTCACTTGAATGAACATGTTTTCCCAGCTGGCGTGACATGCCGATCGTGTTATAAACAAATGGGTAAGTTTCGTGTACCCGGGACTCGCCCGAAATATTATCACGAGTCCCGGGTAGTAAATACTCCCACAAACGACAACACTATAGAGCTAGCATACTGCTTAGGAAATACAAGAGGCATCAGTCTGAAAAGAGAAAGGAAGGGTCAATTTTTGCTGGACACAACCATGAACTTCACCAGCATCCAGCCTGTTGCTTTTACCTAGCTGACCCCTCCTACTTTAAGAAATGTGCCATGTCAGGTGTTAAGTGATGAACAGCGTCTACTGAGAAGAGAGTAATTGCCTTGGCTTTTGAGATGGTGAAAATAAATCGTGACAGTCAGGGATAGTAGCATCATTACCGAGCTGCCAAACTACTGCTGGGACTAGGTGTCGATTTCGGGAGTATTTCCCTCCCGGGACTCGCCATAATTTTTCGGGCGAGTCACGGGTACCCGGAATTTACCCATTTGTTGATTTCGCTATCGGCATGTCACGCCGCTGGGAAAACATGTTCATTCAAGTGACAAAAATGCAGCCTATTTATGACAAACTCGGGCGTTCAAAGAGGGAAAAAGGAAAGAAAAGAAAATGAGAGTGGGCAGATAACTTGGGCGTTTTTTTCGGGATATCGAGTATCGATTTTTGCGCCCAGGACTCAACATTTTTCGGCGGAACCTGGGTACCCGTGACTCGTCAACAGCACTAGCTGGGACTTTGAAGGAACATCTGGATGGGAACCGATTCGGAAAGGTTCATAAAAATTGTATCTGGTCTTCAGACCGGAACGGAACTTGGCCTGGTAGAATCACAGGCTGTTCGACCCAATCAAGTGAAACTTGATATCATTTAGATATTTAATTATTGTCTATAACAAGTAGTAGTAGTCAAATAGATTTGCATAATATGTAAATCATCATAATGCATGAGTGATTTCAAATTATTTTGTTGAATTGGATAAAATTTGCTCCAAAGAATCTAAAATGTAAAACAAATTGGTGTTTCAATATTTCAAAAAGAGTAAGCCCTCTTTTTTGCTCTTATGTCCCACGCCTTAAAGGGATCTAGTAACTTTGTTGAGATGTGCAAAAACTGATGAATGGTTGATGCAATGTATACTGTTGTTATCTCATATATCCTCAGGGTATTGTGTGAAAATTTCAGGTCAAATGGACAATGTATGGCCAAGTAATGAGCGAAAATGCAAAGTGATATTGGGTGATATTCACCAACTCACTGCATTCACTTTGTACAGGGATGAAAATCTCGCCCGGAGATTTTCTTATCTAAAAACTTCAATCATACATATCTTTGTAATGAAAGGGAAATTTGAAAAACCGAAAGCTGTCCCATGATTTTATTGTTAATACGAATACAACAAGGTATAAAGGAACCGCTAGAATTACAATTTTATTTTGAGGATTTGGACAATGTTACTAAGTCCCTTTAAAGGGAGAGATCCACTTTTGCAAGCCAAAATTCAAAAGTTGCGAGGTTATTGTCTTATATGAAAGGAAATGTCATTTAATAGCATGCCTGAAAACATTAGGGCTTGAAATCTCTTTTTCGTGGAGTTATAGACCTAAAACTGAATAAACTGAGGGACGTCGGTTAATTATGTACATACGTATTTTTGGCCGGTGAGTAAGTTCGTACATAGATTTCACGGAGTGCCAGATCGGTATGCATGACCCCTACGTGACCCCCGCTAGTTACGTGAGCCGCGCATAAGTACTAATGTGTGAGCGTTTACCAAGCAAAATACCCAAACATCGCTTAAACTGACTACATGTAATTATATATTCTTTCTTTTTGAGATCTTTTTCCGTGACATACGTTAACAAATGTCGGCTTCACAATACCTTTACGAGAATTAGTACTATATTGTTGTAATATTATGCTAAATCAGTTGAACTCCTTTATTGACCGATATATAGTTTAAATGGAGGGACGCATTCGTTTTTCATTCGTAGAATCCAAATTAGAGGGCTGTTCGCTCTGATTTTTTTTTTGGCGTGTTACATTGATCCCCATCCATCAACTGAAAGCTGTTCAGACGTTTTGTAAAAGTGGACCTGTCCCTTTAAAGGGATAGTTGTTTTGGTAAAGGTGACGCTACACAAAATAACTTTTGCGAGATAATACAAACAAAAATGAGTGTCAAATTCGAAAGAGCATACAATTTAATGAGATAATAAATTTGGTTTGATCAAAATAGGTTCAGAAATGGCTGAAATATCAATAAACATAACCATTTGTAATAATTGTTGGGACCCACAATTATTCATTAGTTTTGAACCAGTAATCAAAATTCTCATTTAAATGCTTCCTCTTTTCAGAAATTTACAGAAGAGGTTTTTAAATAGCTGTTGATTATCTCTCTATTTAATCACTATTTCAATAAAACATCACATGCACAATATTTAATTTTAGTGTGTTTAGAGAGCACCCTCTTGAGTTGTAACGGCTCTTCTTTAATGATAACAGGCTTTTTACTTAGTCGTTTGTAATTGTTGTATTCCTTTCGAGCACGGTGTAGTTAACTATTTATGAGTTCATAATCATAATATAATGGTGCATAGGAATTGTAGACACAAAAGTGAGTGATTTTGGGGCAGGCGTTCATTTACAGAAGGTCAATCACATGACTTGTTGCTGTGATACATGCAAAAGGATGATGGGTGGGGGGTGAATTACTGAATTCACAGGGAGACAAACCTGCACTGCCTCCAGTTAATCTCTATTTTCATGTGTTCGCTGACTAAGTAAACATTACATGCCACTAGTAGCATAAACTTTCATTCATTTATGTACAGTGAAACCTCTTTATAACAAGTGTTGTTATAAAACAAGGTACCTGATATAGTCGGGTAACTTCACGAGTCCAGGGTCTATAGGTACTTTGTTGTTTTTAAGCCATGTAATACAACAAGGTAAATTCAATGGTCCCAACATTCTCATTATAAATAGGTTTCACTGCTCTTAACTCCACACATGCAAGTTTTCTTACAATCATTCATACAACCATCAAGTCTTTCTAAAGATGCTGTGTAGATATGGATTAGTTATAATTAGCTCTTTATTGAATCCTGAATGTCAGATTCTAAAACATGTATGCATACATGTAGTTAGCTAACTTCCATAATTCTATTGTATGTTTATAATTGTTAACAACTATATATCCAGGGTTTGGTTTTATATGCAATATTTTCTTCACAGCTGACACATTGCAAAGTAAATGGGCACTTTGCTACTGGTACATTTGGCATAGGCACAACATGTTTTGATAATCAATAACCACATTGTAAATGAATGTAGACAAAGCTTTTAAAAGTTTATTATTTGTTATTTTATTGCTGTTGAAATGTATGCAGATGTTATCGTGAGTCCCGGGTAGTAAATACTCCCAAAATCAACAACACTACCTACAAGGTCCTCTCAGGGTATGACCATAAAACAGTATTGTATAATTAGTTGCCAGTTTGGTAAAAAACTTACATTTATTTTGTAAATTATACACAGCTTGCTCGTGGTAGTGCATTTGCAAGTACCTTTTATATGTTTTTACAGATCCTCTATAATGCTTAAATTGCCATCAAATCAAAGCAATGACACATAAAAGCAAAACAAAAACATGAGTATAAAAAACAATGCATCAAGATATAACTTACTAGTGTGTAAATAAATGTACGTATTGTTTTGTGCCAAAAGTAAATTACTTGTATTATTGCCTCGTTACATCACATCAAAGTGACTGAAAAACAAAAACAAATTAAGTATTACAAAAACGCATGTCATGTTTTACTTGCAAGTTTGTACATGTTTAATACTGTAATCAACTCTTTCTTATGCCTTATGTGAATCAATTGTGTTGTGTGTAGAGGTCTCTGCTGTAGAAAGATTCACAATCAATTTAAAGTGGCAATTCATTTTTAGTCAGAAAATGTGCATTTGAACAGATCAATTTTGCACATCTAGTCACATGATATGACTTGCAATAGACCACTTCGGTAATGTATGCAAATAATATGCGTATGACGTCAGACTCCCCGTCGGCAAGCTTAACAAAAGTACTTTGCTTGACGACGGGGAGTCTGACGTCATGCGCATATTATTTGCATACATTACCGAAGCGGCCTATTAGAAGCAACTGTACAATTAATTGTGTCTTTGAATGTACATATTTATTTGTCCTATTCTTGTATTACTCTAGTGGAGCCTATTTATAACGAGGTACTTGATATAGTGAGGTAATTTCACAGGTTCTGATTCCATGTATTCTATTTTTAAGCCCTGATACAACACAATATCTGATATCACTTATCAGGTAAATGAAATGGACCAAACATTCTTGTTATAACAAGGTTTCACTGTACATTTTTGTGTACAACTCAGTTCATGCATGCATTATCTTAAGTCGGCTGCATGAACGCTATATTGATTACTGAGTTTTAAAGTTACAGATATAACTTAATAATACAATATATATCATATGCTCCCCAGGGAGTGGACAATGTGCACTTTGTGTGCTGGATTGAGTGCAGTATGTATCCAATGACCGGAACGTGCGCTATATAAGTAGCCACCATTATTATTATTATTATATTTATTATGTCACATGTCAGCATAATATATTGCAATGCAACCAATGCCATGCAGTTGCCTAGAAGTTCACATATTATTATACCACTTCATAAATGCTTATAAATAAATTATATTGCAGTGCTGTTATTGCACAGTACCTAGAAGTATCAGAAAATGTTTGCTGGTTCTCACCAAACATACTGTTTTAGTCATTGTTTTATACTGTTCCTAAGAGATATATGATAGTAAAGTGGCAAGCATTTCTTGTAATGACATCTGTTGAAAATTTGTTAGAAAACAACAAATAAATTGTCTTTCTATTTATATCATGCTTTAACATGGTCTTTATTTTGAATTCATGATGTGCATTTTGGGCAACAATCTCTCTTCAATCAGCTGATCATCATCTTTATCTAGAATGTTTACACATACAAAATGACACCATTTGTGGCAGCAATCACAACAAATAGAATTGTCTTCAAATATACATCCATCGGGAAGTTGCAAGCACTCATTGTCACAAATGTTACACATGTATACAGATCGACTTTTCTGACGTGCCGACATCTTTCCATTTTTTCCCCCCTTTTTAGTGTCAGTGTCTTTTTGTTGTGTCTGATTCGATGTTGATCGAAGTGATGGCTTGGTTGACCTTCATGAATGTTTTGATGATATGACTGGAGACGACTCGGTTGTTTGTTCTGTTGATGTCTGAGGACCAGTGTTTGTTGGTACTGCCTGTGCATCAATAGTTTACAATGGAAGTTTAGTAAAAACCAGAGTCGGGTTAATGTGGTGTGTGATAGATTGTATCAGACTTGCGTGTGTGTTGTTGTTGTTGTTGTTGTTGTTGATGATGTCGACGACGACGGTGATTGATAAACACACACGGCAGACACCAGCACCCAATACTAGCTTACTAATTAAATATATAGAAATACAAGCTTGACACGGGAATAAATGAATGTCCACGCAGTTGATATAAATTGGAATGACGTCATTATTAAGAAGATAAACAAATGTCCAAAAGGATGTATTGCACTGCGATTAGTTAATTTGTATAGGCCTAGAAAGAGTAAGTGACAGTCCGCGGATGAAATGTATAGCGAGAATAGCGAGAGTTCGGAGAGATGATGAAGAAGTAGAATGCGAACGTGCGTGAAGAGATGACGATGTTGAATCCTGTTCGATTGATGGACTAGCGCGCATGATGTGGCAGCGATGGCAATCGATGAACTCCGGCACATGCCGTGGAGATCGAGAAGAAAAGCCTGGAAGCCTAACATGGTGCTAATAAAACATGTCCGTAAAGATGAAGACAAAATGATGAACTTCAAAGAAAAGATGGATGGAAGACCGAATGGCTCGGTGGATGAAGAAGTGGATGAAGTTGAATGGCTGAAGTTTAACACCCCATGATGTCAGTATGCGGACTCTCCCTTGAAGTTGGTGAAATCAAGGAGTGGTTGACAACCATGATAGTTGAATGGTAACTAACATGGCAATGATGAGGAGATGTTACTCCGATGGAAGTTGGTGGAAGAGTGAAGATCTAGCTAAAATACCACGTGGCAGAGGAGAAACAAAGAGGTGATTATCTGACCGAAGATAAATTGACATGGATCAGACAGGTCAGCCACTGGAGTCGAGCTGGATCAACATTAGTCTGGCCAGGCTATAAGCGAGCCATAATAAAATAGAATGTTATCCATGAGATGTCGGCTGCAGAAATTGTTTTTCAGCCTTGATCGTAGTTAGTCTGTTGTTCAGGCTATAAATGTAGAGTGAAGTGAGTCACTACAGAAGTGATGGCTTGGTTGACCTTCCTGAATGCTTTGATGAGATGACTTGAGAAGAGTCAATTGTCTGTTCTGTTGATGTCTGAAGATCAGCGGATGTTGATGGTGCCTGCGCACTTGCTGCTTATGTTGTCCATTGTGAAATGAGCTCTCTCGTAAATTCTGCATCATCTTCTGATTCATCGGCCATAGTGTTCGATGATGCTGCAACTGTTAAATAAATGTTTAAAAATAAAAGGAAGAAAGACAATCAAATTTAAGTTTGTGACCACATGACAAAGTCTAAGACTAAGACTAGAGGGCCTTGTTACTTCTTCAGACCATGTAGATTATAGATGCTCAAGTTTAGCTTATCAGAGTATTATATCAAGATCCAGATTGACAAATCTATAATTTTTGTTGCTATTATCCAGCTAATTGGACCATGTAACTACTCTTTCTTAGAGATATGTACGAATAATATTATTAAAAATGAGCAAAGAAAATGGGATTCCAACGGGATTCGAACCCGAGACCTTCGGATTGCTAGACGAGTGCTCTTACCGACTTAGCTATAGACGGCATTCATCAGTTCGGTGATCCCTCGCAGATATCCCCAAGTTGATTTCTATCCTTCGGGTTTATGTCAGGTTTATAATAGCTTCTGACCTCACGAGCAATGAAAATTAAGGGGTTTCTATGGTACGAATGCCGTCATAGGGACGGTTTTCTATAGCTCAGTCAGTAAGTCTAAGAGCACCGGTCTAGCAATCCGGAGGTCTCGGGTTCGAATCCCGTTGGAATCCCATTTTCTTTGCTCATTTTTAATCACAATATATTTCTGGTCAGTTTAATTATATGTTTGAATTAAATAATATTAATTATCAACGTCTTCATCATTCATGGCCTCTTTTAAAGTTTTAGTTTTATATTTGATTAGAATCAATAACTGTCGGTCATTACAGTATTCCATTGTCAATTATGTTTATATTCATACACCTGAGACATTTATTTGGTTAATTTTGACCTAAAACAAGAGTGTTTACTGTTTAGCAGGTGAACAAAGTTGAGTCACCGACGCAAAATACGGGCACACACACATTTAAACAGATGGGACTGGGCACGGCAGTCGAGTTCCCACTCTTATTTATTTAGCCGACTTAACGTCGTATTATCAGGTTTATTTGTTTAAGGATCGTCATAAAACTAAATTATCATAAACTTTGGTTTCTTACCTTACAAATAATACTTGAATACAAGAGAATCTCTGCCAAATATCGGATCCTGTGCAAGATAATAATGTTGATTCGAAGAACAGAATCCCGTACGTTAACCGTTTATTACCGCCGTTAAATATTGTTGTCAATGTCAGTGGATCTTTTATTTAGCTTTGCGATCGCAACAATTATATTACTGCACATATTATGCATGCAGCGCGCGCAGTCATAAACATTTTTGCCAAATAAATCAACAAACTAATTCACTCATTTATTTCGGTAAAAGGGTGTATCTCATCGATAAACCCTTTTACCCCAAAAAGTGAAGGAATAATCATGGTGTATCTGCAGATACATACCTTTTACCAAAAAGAGACGTATTACGGCGTGTGTCAATTTTTATGGCAGAAGGGTGTATCTGGATAAAAATGAACCTTACTCTAAATATAAGAAGTTTACAAAAATGAAAACTATATTAAAATAATATTTGAACGATACATTACATTTTAAAACAAACTCCAACAGCATACGACCATTCCTAAGGCTTCTATAGCAAAACAATATATTCGAGATACACCCTTTTACCATATTAGGGCCTTCATTAATAATTGCATAGTCTCTGCAGGAATTAGCGACCATGACATTGTCTCATTCATAATAAATCGTAAACCAGATGTGACAGAAAAGAAATCGAGAAAAATTTACATATACTCGAAGGCAGACAACATCAACATGCAAGCAGACATGACTAATATCAGAGACTCTTTCTTTATTACCAATCCAGACGAGCGCACCGTGGATCAGAACTGGCTTTTCCTCAAGTCAGAGCTAGGCCGACTGATGGAAGACCATATTCCCACCAAGATGGTCAGACCCAGGAACGGCAATCCATGGATCACACCAAGGATAAGACGGATGTTAAAAAAGAAACAAAGGCTTTACAACAAGGCAGAGGGATCCAAGATGACCAACGACTGGAACAATTACAAGGAGTACCAGAGGGTAGTAAGAAAGGAACTTAGGAATAACTACTGGTTATTTCAAAATAGATTATTTACAGAGGACGACAAAAAAAACAAGGCTTTCTGGAAATGTATACGTTCCAGGAAGCAGGACTCCACAGGCATCTGCTCCCTTAAATATCACGACGAACTAGTTACTGGCAGCAAAGAAAAGGCAACGGCACTTAGTGACCAGTTTAAGTCCGTATTTACTCAGGAAGACAGAGACTATTTGCCAGACTTAGGACAATCAACATACCCAGCAATGGAAGATATTCATGTAACAACAAACGGCGTTTGCAAGCTCCTTCAGGCGATAGACACCAACAAAGCGACAGGTCCAGATGATATACCGGGGCGGATATTAAAGTATTATGCAAAAGAGATCGCACCCATTCTTGCTGTCATTTTTCAACAATCATTGGACAGCGGAGCAGTGCCCGGAGATTGGAGGCGTGCTAATATTTCTCCCATCTTTAAAAAAGGAGATAAGACCGTACCAGCCAATTATAGACCTGTATCAATCACCTGTATATGTAGCAAGCTCTTAGAACATATTGTATTTAGTACAGTTATGGACCACTACGATGAACACAGCATCTTAAATGACTCCCAGCATGGTTTTCGCCCTGGACGCTCGTGTGAGACGCAACTAATACTAACGACACAGGACATATCCCACGCCCTAGATATGAAGCTACAGGTTGATGCCATCGCATTGGACTTCTCCAAAGCTTTTGACCGTGTGCCACATGAGCGACTACTTCGGAAGCTTGATTACTATGGGATCAGGAATAATCTCCTTCTTTGGGTGAGAACGTTTTTGACAGAAAGATTACAACGCGTCGTAGTTGATGGTCAAGCATCTGATTGGGCTTCTGTCTCATCGGGCGTGCCACAAGGAACAGTTTTGGGACCTTTACTGTTCATAACCTTCATCAATGACATATCCAATGGAATCTCCTCAAAGCTGAGACTTTTTGCTGATGACTGCTTGATATACCGCCCGATCTACAACCAACAGGATCATCACGCTCTACAACAAGATCTGAACAAGCTTAATAGGTGGGCAGATACATGGCAAATGAAATTCAACACGGGAAAATGTCACCACATCTCGTTTGCCCTCCGCAACAACCCGACCGCCAATGTGTACACATTAGGGGACCACGCTCTGACTTCCATCAAGGACTTGAAGTACCTTGGCCTCCTATTCTCGTCCACCCTTTCTTGGAATGGCCACATCACCAACATCACAGCACGTGCCAACCGGATGCTAGGCCTTGTCAGCAGAAACCTGCGGAAAACAACACAGAAGATTCGCCAACAAGCCTATTTTGCGCTTGTTAGGCCACATTTAGAGTACTGCTCCTCTGTCTGGAACCCGCATACGAACAAAAACATCTCCAAAATTGAAGCAGTTCAAAGACGGGCTGCTAGATTCGTCTCCAGTGACTACCAAAGAAGGAGCAGCGTTTCGGCCATGATACAACATCTTAAATGGGAGACGCTGGAAAGAAGAAGATTAGCTTCAAGCCTGAATATGATGTTCAAAATACAAAATGGACTTGTTGCTATCGACCCAACCGCATTCATTATGCCGATGGCGCCTAATAACACTCGTCAATATCACGAAAATAAGTACCAGCTACTCCAATGTCGAACTGAAGTATACAAGAACTCCTTCTTCCCGCGGACAGTCCTGTCTTGGAATGCTCTTCCAACAAATGCATTAGGTGCCAACTCGCTGGCGACCTTCAGAAGAGCATTTCCCGCCCTCGGCAATTAGGCCGAGGTCACACACTATGTTTACTGTTCTGTTTTGTGTTGTCTTGTTTTGTTTTGTTTATTCGTTCCTCGGCATTATATCCGGACTTTTGGATCCTGCTGAGTATCGACGTAGAAGTAGAAGTGCTGTACACACGCGCGACCAAAAAAACACGTAAAAAGGGTACTTTTTGCATAGAAGTAGTATTATAAATAACTAGAAGAGAATCTACGCACTGCGCGCTAATTTTCCCATAGCCTTACACAGCAAACATGGCCGGTTAGGGAAACTTCATGGACTGGCTAACATGGAATGCTGGGTATTTTGTAGTCTATGATCTAAGACCCTCGACTTGCATGCTAAAAATAATCCCACCACCCATAATAGATAGCCGCCAACGAGAGAGATTAGCACAACAGCAGTGATGGCTGCCAGCCGAGGCCTCGTGAGCAGCGATCACTGATGTTACGCAGACCTCTCTCGTTGGTCGCGCTATGTTCAGCATGCGATCGAGGGTCTCGATCCTAGACTAAACGTATCCCAGAATTCCATGTTAGCCAGTCCATAAGTGTTTCCAAGATTAACGCGCAGTATGACCCCCCTGACTTTTTGCCGATCATGGCGCGTCACGCGCGTGACGCGTTTAGGCAAAGACTGTAGAGACAGCTCACTGGCGGTCGCGCAGCGATGTCCCTTCAAACAGAATGAAGATTCAAATCGAGCTTAAGCCTAGAGCTTAGTAACCATATGAAATTTATTATATCACTGTATTTGTGTCATTTTTATTAATAAAAAAACATTTTAAAATTATAGACGATTGCTTTTTTTGGAAATTCAGTTCCATTCTTTAGTAAGAATTTAAAAGAAAATAAGGATCAAACTGTACTTACAAATACTCGGCAAATCAGGCTAGCATGAAGATTGAGCAACAGCTTAAGTGTCGACCTTAGTAACCTATAGGAATATGTTTTTATGTAGAATTAATATTATCCTCATGATAAGAAAAATATTTAAAAATTATAGTCGATAGCGATTTTACAATTGAAATCAAAGCTGTGAGAAACATATTTTTTAAATTTAAAGATTTGTTACCGTGTAGAGAAAAATGGCAATGGCTACTCGCGTGTTATAATGTTAATGCGCGCTCAGTCCGCGCACTGTCTTTATTTAATTCTTTATAATTGTACGCGCAAATTGTGCCCAAAGCAAATTTCACGCGCGATATGCAAATTTAGGGTCGTCAAACTTTATCACGTCATCTTGAAGTTATTTTTAGTCAGGCGAAGTAAACATTGTTATTGTGACGTCATAATGAAAAGCCTGCGTATCAAAGTGCGTGTTAATTTTGTACATCGCGCTCTGCCCATTCACGTTGTACAGGATAATTGCACAGTGGTCGGTCTTTCCATTAAGCGTCTTTGGTTTAGGGTGTCAAAAGGGCCAAAATCAGAAAAAAGGGGTATGTTTGTGGAGTTAAACAAAAACGCGTTTAGGGTATCTTTTTCTCCAAACTTGTTTCCCGGACTTGTCTGGAGTTTGCCGTGGATTTTGTGCAAGAGCAATTGACGTAGACCTTGTTTAGGGGTATGTTTTAGGGGTTAGTCTTGTTTAGGGGGCAAAATTGTCAAAAAAGCACGCGAAAATACTTGAATAGGGTATAAATTTTACCAATGGATAAAACTTGTTTAGGGTGGGTTTGAAAAACCTGTGGTCGCGCGTGTGTACAGCAATATAGTTGAGTGGCCCCCCGGGGAGCAAGGTGTAGCAACAGAGTCTATCAGCGATACAGACTTATTTGATCCTATTCGATGTACAAACTACATGAAACATGAGTTAAAAAAAGACAGTCGATACATGCACAATATTTGTCAAAATAAACTACAGATGGCGCCAAATTACTGTTTATTATGGTACTTTGACGAGCTTTGATATAACTTTACAGTTTTTCCTCAATTTGGACAAAATAATTGTTCCAATTGTTCTGCTCCAGTGCTCCTAGCTCTGTATAAAAACTACTGTATATTAATAACATCTCGGGATACTTTGTCCATGCATAGAGACAATGCAGTGGAACCTCGTTATACCGAGGACCAAGGTACGCCGTAGCCAGAAATTTTGCAACGGGAGGTAGCTTTCTTATTACTTTACCGTTTTGGCTCAATTTGCACAATTATTATCCATTCACTCTGCTCCTAGCTCCGGATATTAATCGTCCATGAGTAGAAACAACACGGTGGAACCTCGTTATAATGAGGACCTATAGGGTTAGAGCCGGGAGAGGGGGTGCTTCCTATATGTATCTGCTAATGTGCAGGTGCGAGCCCCAGGGTCCTGCCATATTGGCTTTGGCGGGGGTACAGGGGTGGAGACCTGGAAGCTTTTTTTTTTTCTTCATCAAATCCCAAAAATAACAAATATGGGCTAATAAGCAGCAACAACAAGGGCATGAGGGGCCACTGCTTGGTCCAATGAATTACCTTAATGAAATCATACACAGAACTGAGACCAGCAACTTAACTTCTGAGAGGGTTAAATGTGTTATAGCAGAGCTCACTATAACAAGGTTCCCCTGTATATGAATTGGGCATGGTAACACTACATGAATGTACGCTCTGGCCATATTATAATAACATCTCTGCAAAAGCTTCTGATAGATGTTATGAAGTACAATTAAACAATGTAATGTGCATATGTTAATACACCTTTATACTTGACTTATTGGCTACAGGAACCTGGTGGGTCCTGTATTAATTATACGGGGCTGCAATATCTAGTATGGAATATGACAATAAAGCACATGTATTATACAAGGGAATGTTACCAAAATTAACTTTTAAATTATTGATTTTGTCTATGGGAATCAAAATGTTGTCACGGAGCAATCATACGTTTTGCAGCAAATGTTGCATGAGCAATCACAGCCAAAGGATGCACTGGCAAATGAAAAAATGTATCATGGACAATAAAAGTCTATTAATTGAATTTGTGTATTATAGACTGACAAAGAACGACAAAAGACATGACTTCATAATCATGCAATGAAAAATAAGTAGTTTATTCTTTATACAGAGCTGTGAAAATATTTGTATAAAACCATTTGTATAAAACTCTTTGGCAAAAACAATAACAACTTGTACAATAATACTCAAGTAAAAACTGCATAGATGTCTATGTAAATAATATACTGTCATAATAGATCATCTCAGTGCAGCAAAAACAAAACAAAACAAAACAAAGTCGGTAATTATTATCAAAGACGACTTAGGGATCACATAAACGAAAGTTTTTTTGCATTTGCTGGTAAATTTAGTGAGAAATCGGTCGACAAAATTTGTTTATGTTTTGGATAGTGCAGCAGGCGGAAGAGGTTGATCTCCACACAATGCTACTGTAATGTACCGAAGTGTGAAGGTCAGTATGTTACAGCACTATTTGCACCCATTCATTTTGTATCCACATAGTCTCACTCCCACTCCATTATCTCAGTATTTTGTTTTATATTACAGGGTCAGACAATCATGATCATGAAAAGGGTTATACTTATTGCAACTTGCAAGGATGCATATAAAGTTATCATTCAAGAATAGATACTCAAAAACTCCAAATCAATATAATTATGATGACACACACAGTACCCCATCCCCATTACATGTGGGTACCTATACAGGTACCCACATCCACACCTACATCAAAACGTAAGGTAGGGTTTCTCCCCGTTTATGCTAGATCGACAAATCTATCGCTTTCATGGCCTTTTTGACATTATTATTGTTATTTTCACTGTCGGCATTCTAGCGATAGACGCGACCGATACGCGGTGCCTTAAGAGGCAAGAACACCGTAAGTCCGCAGTAAAAGTTACTTACGGAATAACATTTTTGTTGGGACATAAAACACCACATTCTCACACTTTGAGCGACATTTGTAGCCCTATCAATACATTTAGGACTGATATAATACTTTAACTCACCGATATCGTGTGTCGCTATACAAGTCATTCTATAATTACGGCGAATTGTGAGATTTTCCACAATTTTCCATGCCTCTTCTTCGGTCTAGTTTCGCGGTACTTTTTGTTCAAACTGCAAAAAAAAAAAATATAACGTGCATCCGTATGCGCGAACACTTTTTCAGAAACTTAGGCAGCTAGGTACGGTACAGCGCGCGCGCCGCAAAGCTGCTATAACTTGGCGCGCCCAAGTTCTGTATAGCAGCTTTGCGGCGCGCGCGCTGTACCGTACCTAGCTGCCTAAGTTTCTGAAAAAGTGTTCGCGCATACGGATGCACGTTATATATTTTTTTTTTGCAGTTTGAACAAAAAGTACCGCGAAAGACCGAAGAAGAGGCATGGAAAATTGTGGAAAATCTCACAATTCGCCGTAATTATAGAATGACATGTATAGCGACACACGATATCGGTGAGTTAAAGTATTATATCAGCCCTAAATGTATTGATAGGGCTACAAATGTCGCTCAAAGTGTGAGAATGTGGTGTTTTATGTCCCAACAAAAATGTTATTCCGTAAGTAACTTTTACTGCGGACTTACGGTGTTCTTGCCTCTTAAGGCACCGCGTATTGGTCGCGTCTATCGCTAGAATGCCGACAGTGAAAATAACAATAATAATGTCAAAAAGGCCATGAAAGCGATAGATTTGTCGATCTACGTTTATGCATTCCACTTATGACATGACATTTGTAATCTATAAGGTGAAATTAAATCATTGAAAGATGTGTTTTTGATACTTACCCACTTTTCTTGCTATGAATCAGCCAATATTTCACGTTCATTTGCCATGCAGTCGCGTCGAGCGCTGATCATCGCACACGCTTGCGACGAAAGTACCGTGAAAAGTGTGTTGCTGAAATGACCTTTCGTTAGGTAGTCTTCGTCCAGCCAGGAATTGATACGTTGTAAATTACTTACGCACATTATTGTATGCCTGTCAAATCGGAAATAAAGTGTGTGCCACTGAGTGCGCTTGAGATGAAACTACCGTATTTTGCTTGCGAATTGTTGTTTTTCAAACTTTTAAAGAATATGGATTTAAAAATTGTAACGACCGATTTTTGAATAGAATTATATAAAATACGATGAAATATATTTATTTTTTATGAAAAAACGTACACACATTAAATTAAATTATACATTTTTACTTTGCAGTTTTAACAGTCGATGATGAGCCTTGCTTCCGACCAAAACAAGTTCGTACAATTGATGACGTATACATTTATGCGCTAGCTACACAGTGAACGACATTTTCACGTGTGCTTTGATGCTGGATTGACGGGCAGTTCAGGACCAACGAATATTATTGAAGCCCATTTCAATTTAGCTAGGGGCAACGTGACGCCATCAAATGGAGAATTTTTCATCGGCCATCTAGCAAGATCTACAAAGTTAGGTGAGAAAATACAAAATAAGAAATCATTCATGAACAATAGTCTTTACAACTAACCCCAAATTAGTGAAGTCACTACTGCTATACGGCAGTGTGACTTTTGGGCATACTTGGCCATACAGTTTCCCATTCGCTAGTGTACATCGCGACGCAGGCGTGCAGTACCCCGGAGTACCGTTGTACCGCAAGCGGCAGCTCCTATGTCCAGGGGTGCGTTGTACCCATAGAGTTATATATAGGTACTAGAGTGCGGACTCGGCCGAATCACTGTGATAACGTGGAGCAGCGGCCGCCATTGATTTGTCGGGCAAAGTCGCGTCGCACGCACGTACCGTGGACATGACACTTGACAGCCAGCAAGCAGGCCTTCAAAATGCCGAATTCGTGTATCGAATACGGTTGAAGGAACAGATACGTGAAGAGAAGTGGCATAATCGTTCACAAGTAAGCTAAGTAGGCTCTAAGTTTCAGCATTTAGGGGATATTTGACTTTGGGGCGCTACCAGTTCACAAGTGTAGCCATACTTCGGCGCGGGCACCCTACGCGGCTAGCTACCCGTGACTCGCGCTTGATGAGTACCCTCCTAAGCTAAGTAACTAACTGGTATTTTCAAACCGGCATTTGAAGATGAATTCTAAATATTCTGCAGTGGATTTTACAAGAATGTTATTATTTAAAGTACAGAAGGTTCCGCATTGAGAAAACTTTGTTGTTCCAGTGGTTTTGAGTGTAATATTCATAAGCTTGAAAAAAAGGTGTCCATTTATTTTAAGTAGGTTACCCCATGATACTTCATTACTTGCACAGAATTATTGTTTTGGTATTTCTCTTTTTTTTAAATTTTAGACTACCCCTTGGCAATTCAGCATTGACAGTGGCTCATGAAGATCAGCCGGGATGACTTCACACCAGGGAAATTTTCTCTGCAGTGAACATTTCCTGAAAGAGGATATGAGAGGTGAGTTTCTCATTTTTGTTTTTAATAATTTTAAGCATTTTATATTGAACTTCATATGATATCACCATATCATTCAGTCTAGATGACTACAGATGTATACTAGTACTAGTAGTACTTAGTAGCGGCATTATCATGATTTAAAGCTAGCCATGGGGGGGGGGGGGGGGGGTGCAGTCATTTCTGTGACACAGTTGAGCACGCTCTCTAATTCTTACTGGAGAGAATTATTATGATGCGGTCTGAGTTTGTACCGTGCAATGAACAAAGGACATGAATCCTGACCTCGGCATTGCAGCAAATCTTGCACAGCTCGGTGAGTTAAGAGTGGTGACTTGAAATGATAGGCTGCAGGTTTAATTCCACATCGGTATCTGTTTTTTTTCCTATAGTGTAAGTGAGGTAAGGATTGATTCCGTCAGGAAAATAAAGTCTTTTTTTATTAAAGGGATAGTTGAGTATTGGTCAAACTTAACTTTAGTAACCAAAACCTGCACGATTACGGTACAAACTAATAGTTATAACTTCACCATGCTCAAAAAGTATACACAATTACAAACGACAAAGTAAAACCCCTGTTATCATTCAAAAAGAGCCGTTGCAACACGAAGTGTCAAATTAACTCTAGAGAACGCCAGAGCGAAGCACTAGCGTTCTAGGTCCTAATACGGGACTGTAGTGCAGTGCGCGGTAATACCGTATAATAGTACGTGTAGTATGTATTGCAAAGCCAGTATAGTATGTGTAGTATGTATTGCAAAGACCCGTTCGTTTGCCTTTCGTTCGCGCTAATACACGGAGAGATGTCCATGAGGCGCATGTATATCACTGATTTTTTGCAGAATGGAGGGAAAAATCATAATCTTAATCCACCCGATAGTTGGATCACATATTGGAGAGTGAATTGCTGGTAAGTACCGTATCATATGTATAGTTTTAAGCACAATTAGCGTGCACAAACATATTTAGTTTCAGTTTTCTTTATGGAGGACCAAGATCGCTAGCGACTCGCGCTAGCGTTCTCTAAAAAGTGATACCCGGGCGTCAACCACTTTTATATAATATTTTGAAAGCAAATTTCACAACAATTAGAGCATTTCAATGGGAATTATTATTATTTCCCATGTTTTTTTCGATGATCTTTCATATGGAATAGAAATCAGCCAAATCCGTTACAATTTTTGTTTGGGGGGCACTTTGGAAATTACCAAAACTCACCTTTGCCTTTAAAGACATCTATTCTAAGTTGAAATACAAAAAAAAAGGGTGTTTACTTTTGTTTTAATTGTTGTGGCCCTCATTTGCACACCTTTCCTTTTTTTGATTAAATTCCACTGCTGTTCTTGATTTTAAGAATAGCTCTCTCCAATTTTCGTAACAGTCTTATGCAAAAGGCAAAAATATCTCCAAAAAAAATTAAAATGAAACAGTTTTTGCCACGATCCATTATAAAAATGACCGGAGAGATTTTCCCTTCTCTTATAAAATCTACCTTTGAACTAATTTATTTGCCGTCTTTGAAAATGTACATTTTGTAATGTGATTACACAATTTCATAATTTACATGTGGAATGATTTTAAAAGAAATTTATGCTTATTGCTAAAATGTTCTTTGCAGAAATGGCAACATTTTGTGTTCTGTGGAGTTTGTGACAACTTCAGTTGCCATATTTTTTAATGAATATTTTCTGTTAATTAAAAAATCTATTTTCTATCATGCAGGAGGGCCTTGGTAAACCATGGGCCTATGAAGACATCAAACAAGTTCATTGACGAGGTCCAAGGGCAGGTAATGTCTTCAATAAGAAGCGAAGTGTTCATCGATCTTGAAGAGCACTTCTGTGAGTAGAACCTGGAGAGTGAAGATGATCATGGGAATCGGCTTGTAAAGCAAATCAGTGGACTCTACATCAGAACTCTCTTACATCACCATGGTCGCCTGTTCACTGGACGCTATGTAAAGCACAACAAAGACTCTGAACGGCACATCCTGACCAAGAAAATCTTATTTCTTGGGGAGTAAACTAACAGAAAAACAAAATAAAACACGAGGGATTTCAGCCTTAAAGGGGAAGTTCAGTAGTGATTGATTTGTAATTGTTGGTCTTTTTTTCTTTCTAAAAACTGAAAAGCCAGCTACACTTTGTATGTTGCAGGAAAAAAGCCTGCTTTTAGTAGATACATCCAACTAGAGGTTTTCTTTTCTCACTGTATGCATACAATTCTTGTGGAAGTTATCCCCAAACCTGGTAATTTTAGTGTGCCCACAATTTGGAGATGCACAAAAAGTGAGAGCAACTAGTAATATAAATGGCTCAATATAGTAATAGATTCAATACTTTCTTGTAGAGATGTGCTATACTGATTTTATCTTCTTGCTGTTTCAATCAAACATCACACAATATTCAATACATATCTATTTTCCTTATATCATGTCTGCTGGAATCAGGGGCCAGGGTGTTTGCTTAGGGAGGGCAAAATGCCTTGCAACTTCTTCGGGGGGGGGGGGGGAGGGGAGGGGGACCTCTGACACTTTTTGTTGTTGACATCAACAAATTTTCCCCAAAAAAATTATAATGGGGGGGGGGGGGGGATTGTTCCAGAATTAGACCTCAATTGTCACAGTTAAATGTTGCGACCGCTCATAGGAGTTATTTTAGCCAAAATAATCTGAGAATCCTAAATTGGCAACATATGAACAGATTGAAGATCACTATTTTAGTGCAAATTGGAAACTTTTTAGATTGGAATGAATTGCCAAATGTTCATATTTTATTTTGTCTATACAAAACTTGAAGTTTCACTTAATTTTAGTAAAAAATAATGACATTTCTGTATCCAATTCGATGATACAATAGAGATTTATTCCATCATTGCAATACATTAAATGTGGTCTTCGTTCTCAATGGGACTGTTCTTGTATCCAAGTAGTTTATCTATGATAGGGTAAATAGAAATTTAAAGGGGTAGTTTAGTTTTGGTAGAGAGGGCGCTGCACATCACAATTTTTTTGTGAGGTAATACAAAACTGAGTGTCGAATTTGAGAGAACATGCACTTTGAATGGCAGAATAAACTTTATTTGGTCAAAATCGACCCAGAAACGGCGGCAATATCGATAAATATATCTGATCTTATAATTATTTGAGGCCCAAATAATTAGATGATTTTTGGAAAAAAAAAAAAAATGCTTGCACTTTTTTTAAAATGTTCAAAAGCATTTTTAGCTCACCTGAGCCAAAGGCTCAGGTGAGCTATTGTGATCGCTTTTTGTCAGTCGTCCGTCGTCCGTCGTCCGTCGTGCGTCGTACGTCGTCCGTCGTCCGTCGTGCGTCGTCCGTCGTCCGTAAACTTTTTACATTTTCATCTTCTTCTCCAGAACCAATGATCGGATTCCAACCAAACTTGGCAGGAATCATATTTAGGGGTAGAGGAACCAAAGTTGCTAAAATGGTGGGCGTGGCCCCCAGGGGGGCCCTGGGGTAGGGCACCAAATGTAAAAAATATGTAAATTTTAAACATCTTCTTCTCAAGATCCAGAAGTATGACAGACCTGATATTTCATATTTAGATGCCTCTATTGATGAAGAATGAAAGTTGTTCACAAGATTTTTGTGGGTGGTCCCATAAGGGCCCTGTGGGCGTAACAGTTTTTTTGGGGGCCCTACCATAGGAAATATACATTTTCATCTTCTTCTCCAGAATCAATGATTAGATTCCAACCAAACATGGCAGGAATCATCTTTAGGGGTAGAGGAACCAAAGTTGCTAAAATGGTGGGCGTGGCCCCCAGGGGGGCCCTGGAGGAGGGCACCAAGTGTAAAAAATATGTAAATTTTAAACATCTTCTTCTCAAGATCCAGAAGTATGACAGACCTGATATTTCATATGTAGATGCCTCTATTGATGAAGAATGAAAGTTGTTCACAAGATTTTTGTGGGTGGCCCCACAAGGGCCCTGTGGGCGTAACAGTTTTTTTTGGGGCCCTACCATAGGAAATATACATTTTCATCTTCTTCTCCAGAACCAATGATTAGATTCCAACCAAACATGGCAGGAATCATCCTTAGGGGTAGAGGAATCGAAGTTGCTAAAATGGTGGGCGTGGCCCTCAGGGGGGCCCTGGGGGAGTGCACCAAGTGTAAAAAATATGTAAATTTTAAACATCTTCTTCTCAAGATCCAGAAGTATGACAGACCTGATATTTCATATGTAGATGCCTCTATTGATGAAGAATGAAAGTTGTTCACAAGATGTTTTTGGGTGGCCCCATAAGGGCCCTGTGGGGGTAACATTTTTTTGGGGGCCCTACCATAGGAAATATGCATTTTCATCTTCTTCTCAAGAACCAATGATTGGATTCCAACCAAACTTGACAGGAATCATCCTTAGGGGTAGAGGAACAAAATGTGCTATAATGGTGGGCGTAGCCCCCAGGGGGCCCTGGGGGAGGGGACTGAGTGTAAAAAATATGTAAATTTTAAAAATCTTCTTCTCAAGATCTAAAAGTATGACAGACCTGATATTTCACATTTAGATGCCTCTATTGATGAAGAATGAAAATTGTTCACAAGATTAAATTTGTTATAAATTTTTCTCATAATTGAAGATCTTTGTAAGTAAGTGTCCCAAAACAAAATTTCTTTTTTTTAGAAAGTAGGGGGTGCGCCTTATACACGAGTGCGCCGTACACACGGAGATTTACGGTAAATGACAATGCAAGTTGTCATATCGCAGAATGGCCCCATAGGGTCCCTATGTGAGTGGGGTTAATATGCTGAAGTGGTCAGTGGCTGGTGAAATGTGTTAAGCTTTGTCTTATATGTGTGTCTGTCTTTTTTTATGATTCACCCAAACATTATGGTAAATCATAATGTTAGGTACAGGGGATCAAAAGTTATTGATTAAATAGTACATCACATTATAGATTTTGGCATGATTTCAACTGATTTCATATCTTCTGAGGGTGCCAGAGAGAACATGCGCCAGATGTGAATTGATTGACCTCAGGTGAGCGTCGTGCCCCCCTGGGGCTCTTGTTTAAATAGTTGTTGATGATCTCTCTATTTAATCATTATACCAATAAAACATTACATGCATAATTTATAGTATGAAAAATGGTTGAAACCAAGTCTTTTTAAAAAGCGCCCTCTTGTGTTTTAATGGCTCTTTTTGAATGATAACAGCATTTTTACTTAGTCGTTTGTAATTGTGTATACCTTTCGAGCATGGTGGATTTTTAACTATTAGTTTATAATGTTACTGTGCAGGTTTTGGCTACTAAAGTTCAGCCTTACCAAAACTAAACTGCCCCTTTAACATTATTATACATGTATAAGAGGTATAAAGCATCTGCTCTTTGATTTAAAACCACCATTATGATGGACAAAACTGTGAGAAATTAACCAGAACTATTTATTGATTTGTTTGAATTGAATTTATCTATGGAAAAAACCATTGGGTTATTTCTCTAAGATCAATAAATTTACATTTAGATCACATGTTCATTGACTGACTGTTTATTTAAATGAGTATAAATAATTTTGTATCGTGATTCGTGAATTGGCCTATAGCAATATTGAAATGTGAGAAATGCTGTGTCTGTGTTATAGAGAATCCCTTAATATTTTATGAGGAGATACATGTACAATTATTTATTGAATTTAATGATTGAAGTACAGTGGAATCTCGTTATAACAAGGTCCTTGGGACCAAGAAAATTGACTTGTTATATCAAGTTTCTCATTCAGGCTAAACAAAAAAATATATAAATAGTTGGGACCAGCAAATTACCTTGTTATATGCAGGTTTTGTTACTTATATCCGACTTCTTTATAACGAGAGTCCGCTGTACAATTTGATTTTTTTATGTGTTCATTTTTTTTTTTACTTTTAGAAATGAATCGACAAAGTACATGAACCTGATTTTGTGAAAGGGCAACAAACAGACTACATTTGATTTAGGAAATTTTCTGCAATGAACAAAAAGTGTGCTGATATGATTTGATAGATTGGTGGATGAATGGCATGCTTGAAGGATGGATAAATGAATGGTTGGTTGAATGGATGGTTGAATGTGTGGGAAAATACAAGCTTATTTTGACATTTTAAATTGAAACTTTCCTATTCGCAGGGGAAGTTCATCTTTCCAACCCACCCCTCCTCAACAAACACACATTCACACACATAAATCCATAACAATACAATAGTGAAGAGCATGCTCCATCGCGTAATAAATCCAGGCTTGACACTATAGCTTCAAGTGAACAAAATAAAGAGAATACTTATAGTATAGAACAATTATCCCCCCCCCCCCCCAAAAAAAAAAAAATAAATAAATAAATAAATAAATAAAAATAAAAAATCTATATATTATATGCACATAAGTATATAAAACACGAGAATAAATGAAATACTCTGTGGAAAAAAACAAATTTTCCCACGGAGTATTTCATTTATTCTCGTTGTTTTCTATAAATTTCGACTCCGAGCAGTACATGTATATATGTTTATAACAGACTTGCCAACCGTTCCGTTTTTAACGGAATTGTCCCGTTTTTAAAGTTTTTATAGCCATAAAAAACGGAACGTTCCGATTTTGAAAAAAAAAAAAAAAGAAAAAAAAAAAAAAAAAAAAAAAAAAAAAAAAAAAAAATTTCTTCTTTTTTTTTCTTCTCAGATATACATGTACCATCCGATATCTGTCCGTTTTTTCAATTGTAATCAGCAGGGCAGTGCCATGTTAGTCTACAAACCGCTGTCAAGATGAAAGCCTTCAGATATCTCATCACAAATGATTCTTCTAAATTTGGCTCTTACCAGGTTTAATCTATTCATTAATCCTCTTACCATTTGTTTATTTGAACATTTTGTTACATGTAAAATACCTTTACTTTAGCAATAGATTGGCAGGGTTCAACGTGCCATTTTCTGACCGAATCTATAGAATGGGGAAGGAAACGATTTTTTTTTTTTTTTTTTTTTTCGGTTAACCGAAACCGTGAAAATGAAAACGTTTTTGCCGATGCCGGTCGGTTAACCGTCGTGTAACCGTTTCACTACAGCCCTAGTATGCACCAGATTGCACAATTGTAAGTCCAAAAATGCAAAAGCTCCCTACCGTGGGAGGGGGGACACCCCCCTCCCACACCCTCCCCCCCTCGGTCGCTCCGCTCCCTCGCAATCGGGTGTTCAGTTTTCTGACTTTCAAATGTTGGCAAGTATGTTATAATCTTCATTGTAATTTTCAGATTGTGTCTTGCGAAATCAAGGCCAAACACCGACTTGTATCATCAGTCAGTGCGAAGGGCATGTGCAGCGCGTGCGGAGACTCGCGGCACATTGCCCGACATAATAATGGCGGACTATGCTCCATGCGCTCACAGAGCCTTTGCGCGCGAGCCATTGCGAGTCCGCACTCTAGTACCTATATATAACTCTATGGTTGTACCCCGGTATCCCGCGTTGTGTAGCGCCATCTTCCGTCCAACCGTACCGCAGATATTGCGTTGTGCATGCAGTGCAGCGCGCGATTGTATGCACGCTATACCCACAGTACAGCCCTAAAAATTAAATAAATAATTAAACAAAATGGCGGATTTTCGTCTGGTAGCCCGGGGTACCGTTTATGTCATCATAGGCAATGTCAATCACTTATCTAGGCTCTAAACGCTACAACTTTCATTTGAAATCAAAATTATAAGAAGTGTTCTAACTACAATAATGCCGATACAATAATGTCGTTTAGAGGAAAATTGGCAATGTTAGCAGTCTCAGTATCTCAGATATGTAAGATTCGGACATCATTATGTAATGCGTAAACTATACGACAATCCCACCCTAAAGTGTATGACTGCCAACTACACACACTACAGTATATTATGCCATTATACGCACTTACGTTGACTTGTCACTGTCAGCAAGTGGAGGAACGGTCGATTTATTCCTTGATATGGAATACCATGTAGTTCTACTTCTACAACATCATGATGAAACAACGTTTGATCATCGCCAAAACATACAGCTTGAGAAGCGGAAAGGTTGATGCGCCCACATCTACTAGTAAATTGGTCCAGTTTGCTGGATGCGACGAGTCCGTTTGTCCTGAGAGTAAATCCACCTGTACTAGTGACCATGCATCACCAACACAACAACTCAACTAACCCACTGATCACGTGACTCTTACACCCCTGATGCAGGCGCGAAATTTTTTTTCCTACGAACTTTTTTCTCTGGCGCATGCGCACATGATTCCTACGAACTTTTTGTCGGATATCAGACTTGAGTGAAAACTCTGCATGATAAATGAACCGCTACTCACCATGTATTATGGCAAAAGAAAAGTAGAGTCATAGAGAGGATTCGAACCCATGACCTCAAGATCTGAAGTCCACAGCGTGACCAATTATAGGCTACGTAAACCGATGATGGTCAGTATGGTCTCATTGTAATTATATATAACCCTCAGACTCAATCCTAGTTATGAATATTCATGAGTAGCCCCACGTCGCTGCTTATGAATAATTCATTAGGACAAAAAGTTCGGTCGGTGCGTGATGGAGGGGCCTGGGAATTGAAGCCCCCAATTTACATTTACAGTGAACTCAACACAGTACCTATGCAAATGCAACAGACAAGTTCCATTACCCCTGATAGTGATAGCATGTAGGCCCGATGTGTAATGGAGGTGCATCGGGATTGAAGCCCCAATATGTACAGGCCCGTAGCCAAGGGGGTGCCCCCCCCCTCCACCTTTTATTGTTCTCTGGACAACTTTGTATCGGTCTCGACCATCTTAACCAGTGGTGTCCGGACGCCGCCCCCCCCCCCCCCCCCCCCCGTACCCCCTGCCCTCAGTTGCTTTACACGATTTAACCAGTGGTATTGACCATGAATATTTTTGGCGACGGAGACCCCCCAGCGTACAAACCTTAACCAGTGGTCTCGGTCTCGCGGTCCCCGTTTTCGTAAATTACGCACCCCCTTGAGATATCCTGGCTACGGGCCCCCAATAGAATGCACATTTAGGTTATTGATATGCTTGCCCTTGATCAGTGGCGTAGCCAGGAATTCCTCAAGGGAACCTGCGAGCGCGCGTATAGTGTGAGCCGCTTCGGGTGGTTTCCATCTCGGGCATGAGACCCGAGAGCTGTTGAATTGATTGGATCTATTCAGAGCCCCCAAATAAGCAACATCACCCAGTTAAGCACACCAACTGTCCATTAGTGCTTTTTAAACTACATAATTTTATGACATTTAATGATGACAATCATTACGTGATTATGGGCCTTATCATGTTTTTTTTTTCAGGGGGGGGGGGGGGGGGGTTCGGGCCCAAGAGCTCCCTACTGCCCATGATTGTTATTGGCAAACACAATATACATGGCATTTAGTGAGGAATACAATTTGAAAACACATAAAATCTAAATTAAATTCATCATACCCGCTATTGAAATCAATAGTAAATTGTTCATCACGCAAATTTACATTTGTGAAAGAACATTTTAAAAGTTCATTTTGTTTTAAAGACTGTACAGAGCTACATGAAAACAGTGATTAAATTATACAAAACATATAATATCATAAAAATGACGGCTGTCTGACTCGTTTTTACAATTTTACTTGTAATTTCATCCAATAATTCATATCATATGAAGTGTAGAGCGCCCGGGACAGAGCCCATGCAGTCGACACAATGCCCAAAGACAGTCCTTGGTTTACATCATTGTTCATACTGCACGTAATATAGTATGTCAAACTATCAATTATTAACTTGAATGATCGTTGTTATAGTAAGCAAATAATTACCGTTGGTGAAGGTGATGGGACAAACTATCACTTCCGAGGCGATCTGGATGTAGCTATCTTTCCGAAGCGAAGCTGAGGAAAGATAGCGTATACATTTGGATCGCCGAGGAAGTGATAGTTTGCCATCGCCTGAAACCAAAAGGTGATTATTTGCTTTATATTCCACATCAATTATTTTGACCACAAACGACCTTTTACTAACACAAAGGGCTACAAAATCTGGAATATTGAGCAATTTATCGAGTCTTTTATTTTAATTTCGTCAATCCTGCACATGAACAAGATTTATGATTAAAAGTCAAAGACGCTTATACCATTGTCTATTAAGCGTAGCCGCGCGCAAACGTTGCGCATCAGCGCGCTACCTTTATGCGCACTAACGCGGGCACGCGTATACTTACGCGCGAACAATTGACTATCTACACAGTGCAACGCACTTTTACCGACTATCTAGTGAGTGCAACGCACTTTCACTCAAAATATCTACACAGTGTAACGAACTTTTCTTCTCTCATCAACGATGGGCGAAACTATATTTCATCACGTGATTAACTTTTGACCAATCGTAGTGCAAGATTCTTAGTATGTGGAATATAATTTCTGATATTATATTATATGCAGATCACACAGTATACTATAGGCATATCTGTTAGTGGTTAGGCTTCAGCCAGCTAGGTCCAATATTCCATTTATTTATGATACTGTGCAACGCAAAACATATTTGCACACAGAAAAGAGGACCACTTCAGTACTTAATATTCAAATCAAAACAAATGTTTTGATTTGAATATTAAGTACTGAACAGGTTGGTCTGTTTTCCATCCATACTGACTTCTCTCGTGTAATTATTGTATACTGTTTGCATAATACCATTGTATATGTGTGTGTAGTGTTTCTTGAATTGTATCAACAGATGACTGCAATGAAGACATTATAAATATACATTTATAGAATTTAATTTAATTGAAGGGGTAAAATGAATTTTAGTTTACATAATAAACTACACGTTCACAACTATCCACAAGTGAGACAACAGTTTCTCAAATGTTGAAGCTTTAAAGTGTCGGGGGGGGGGGGGGATCTTGGAGGAGTGTCCCCCTCCCACTGCAGGGAGACTTTGCATTTGTTTTACTTTAAAATTTTTTTAAATGTTGAAGTTTTAAAGTGTGTGGGGACATTTCGAGGGAGGGAAGCAACCGAGTTGGGACCGGGGGTGGGGGGGGGGGGGGGGGGGGGGGCTAGGAGGGGTGTCCCCCTCCCACTGCAGGGAGCAATTGTACATGATATGTATAGTATATAATATGGATTCAAACATAATATATGGTAAAGATATTGTATTGTTCTGGATTGTATTACAATGCTTATCTCACTTTGAATATTAAAATGCATTTATAAAGCAATGCATATATGACTCCATGGCATTCTTGGAGTTATAATTGAGTTATATATCTGTTGCAATTAACATTCTGTATAATTACATAATATTGCCATGATTGCGCAGGCACAATACATCTGAAGTTGCTAATAAATCATGGATCACTGAATTTTCAATAATAATTAAATAAAGTCATAAAAACTGACATACACAGAATTACAATTGAACTTCATGAACTTCATGAAAGTCTTTTTGTGTGGTCTTCAGCCAACTCTTTTGAGTCAGGCGGGGGTCACGTGTCCCTCGTCCCCCCCCCCCCCCCCCCCCAATCTATGCTAGTGGTATGACATCACTTTGAGAAGTTGCAACCTTTCAGCAAACCACATATTACATTACACATTATTCCATAACTATACGGGGTATACTTGTTTATGTCCGTGTCCAAGCAGTGATTAATTATTTATATTAGTTGGTAGGTTATACCAGAACCACAATGACGTATACGATCATCCTCTAAATAATCAGGCTTGCCGGAACGTACAAATGAAAGTGGTCAGATAAGACGGCCCCTCCCCCCGGAAAGTCCCAGCTACACTTCTGCGTGGAAGGAATGACATACTTATTATTTTGTTGCAGATTTAGAGACCTTCCTCACAGAACTGATGTTTATTCAGACCTATCCTGGGATGGTGCCCCCCCCCCCCCCCCCCCCCCTTGGAAAGTCCCAGCTACTCTTCTGCGTAGAAGGAATGAAAGAATTACATATTTTGTTTTACATTAATAGAGATCTTCCTCATTGTACTTATTGAATAAGTCCAATGAGGAAGATCTCTATTAATGTAAAACACAATATGTAATTCTGTCATTCCTGACAGATAGGTTTGAATAGACGACCTATCTGTCATGATTATGTCCCATTATGTTCTGTACATTAAAATCATATTTATTTCCCATTTTTGTTTTGAAAAACACCTACAATTTTAATTCGATTGAAAACAGTATTGTATACAAAATGGTTTACAAGCAAGGTCTGGCAACAGAGTCTATCAGCGATATAGACTTATTTTTTATCATATGTTCAATGTACCAACCACATGAAACATGCTTTAAAAAAAAGACAGTTGATACATAATATTTATCATAACCCAAGTCGAAATTCCCATAGAACCTAAACCCATAGAAAACCCATAGACCCATAGGCCTATGGGTTTTCAATAGGGAAAATGGAACATGGGACCAATAGAAAACGATATGGGTTTTTATGGGTTTCTATGGGACCCATAGAAATTCCCATAGGATTCCCATAGGATTCCCATAGAATTCCCATAGAAATTCCCATATAATTCCCATAGAAATCTCGTATAGGAATTTCCCGTTGACACTTCCAATAAAGGTATATCAATTAAATTCTCCTTTAGAGAATCATTAAATGAAAATTCATACTTATATTTTCCTTATCAACCTCTTCAGAGAGTGCAATAGGGCAAGCAAGGCATTGCCTCTTGTTGAAGAGGGTTAAAGAATTGAATTTAAAGCTGAACAATACATTGAGGTATATGTATTTGCAGTTAAAATACTTTTCCTTGGTTAGTACAATATTCTATCATATTTATATTGTTTTCTGGAAATATTAATTCCCATCTAGGAATTGAAAATGTGGTGAATAAATTGATTATATATTATTTCATTAAAATACACACCATTAAAGTGAGTATGTGTGTTAAACAAAATAACAAATACATAAACATCATATTTTGTTGCATGAATGATATGCATGAGTCTTGCATGAATATGCAAATTTTCTATGGGTCTGTTGGTTTCTATGGGTTCTATGGGTCCTATAGGTTTCTATGGGTCCTATGGGTTTCTATGGGTTTCTATGGGTGTGGGGTTCTATGGGTCCTGTGGGTTTCTATGGGTCCTGTGACCTATGGGTCCTATGGGTGTGGGTTTCTATGGGTCCTATGGGTTTCTATGGGTGTGGGTTTCTATGGGTCCTATGGGTTTCTATGGGTTTCTATGGGTCCTATGGGTTTATATGGGTTTTATTTTCTGGGTTTCTGTTGGTCCCATAGAAACCCATAGAAACCCATAGGATTTTTCTATGGGTTTTCTATGGGTTTCTATGGGTTTCTATGGGAATTTCGACTTGGGAATGAATGACAGATGGCGCCAAATGTTGAAAAATAGTTCTATTCTCTGTAGTAAATATGGATTTGTATAAATATTTTGTTCTGTGAAAATGAAATAAATAAACTGAAACTGAACTGAAATTACTTTTTATAATGGTTCTTTGACAGAGCTCTGATATAACCTTTCCCCCCTCAATTTGGACAAAATAATTGTTCCACTCGTTCTAGTCCTAGTTCGTTATTATGTAAAACAGAATGTATAAAAAGTGCATCTCAGGATACTTTGTCCATGCATATAATAGAGACAATGCAGTGGAACCTCGTTATACAGAGGACCTTAGGTAATGGAGTACACAGTAGCCATAAATTGTGCAAGGGGGTAGCTTTCTCATTACTTGACCGTTTTGGCTCAATTTGCACAATTATTATCCATTCATTCTGCTCCTAGCTCCGGATATTAATCGTCCATGAGTAGAAACAACACAGTGGAACCTCGTTATAATGAGGACCTATAGGGTTAGAGCCGAGAGAGGGGGTGCTTCCTACCTGCTAATGTGTAAGTGCGAGCCCCAGGGTCCTGCCATATTTGCTAGGCAGGGTCCAGGGCGGAGACCGCGGAAACTTTTTTTTTTTTTTTTCAAAGCTCCAAAATGACAAATATGGGCTAGTACGCAACAACAACAACCAAGGGCCTGAGGGGACCACTGCTTGGTCCAATGAATTACTTTAATGAAGTCATATAGAGAACTGAGACAAGCAAATTAACTTCTGAGAGGGGTTAAATTTGTTATAACAGCTGGAGCTCACTATAACGAGGTTCCCCTGTATATGAATTGTGCATGGTAACACTACATGAATGTACGCTCTGGCCATATTACGATTGCTCCTACAGCACCAACATGAAGTACAATTAAATAATGCACTGTACATGTGTTACTACACCTTTGTACTTGGTTTGTTAACCCATTTCCTACAGGCACATCTAGTAGAAAATATGAACAAACACATGTATTATACAAGGGAATATGTTACCAAAAATTAACTTCTAAATAATCGACTTTGTTCACGGGAATCAACATTTTGTCGCGGAGCAATCATAAGTTTTGCAGCACATGTTACAGGAGCAATCATTGCCAAAGGATGTACTGGCAAATGAAAAAAGGTTTGTATCATGGACAATGAAAGTCTATTACTTGACTTTGTATATTATAGACTGACAAAGAACGACACGAAACATGACTTCATAATTACGGAATGAGCAATTAGTAGTTTATTCTTTATACAGAGCTGTGAAAATATTTGTATAAAACAATTTTTACAAAACTCTTTGGCAAAAACAATAACAATTTGTACAATGTTTTGCAACAATTACACTTCATGAATAATGCAGTTTTCAATGACTTATGTGTGACCTGTCACCATACAATCTCAAAAGGAGATTCTTGAAGACTTGAAACAATAAACAAGTGTCATGGCGACATATTCACATTATGTTGCACGATGATCATGTGACACATCCGTCAGAGGCCCTTCTAGGGTTAATACAGAGTTATACAAAATGTTACAAAATCTCATTTACACATAAGGAAATTGGCACAAATTGATGAATGTAAAATTGGTCCATTGTATATTTTTTTCAAAACAGGTATTTCATTTATACAACATATGTATGGAATAACAAAATAAACAATTGACACAAAGTTTGCTATAGTAGAGAATAAATCATACTACATTCAACAGCAACACTGCACAAATCATCACTTTGAAAATAAGGCTTCATATGTTTGTTAGACAAATGACTTTCTCCACTATTCAATTGATTTTAGTTTCATTATTTTATATTTCAGAGCTCATCGTAATGAGGTTTCACTGTATTTCACTTCTTATGAAGGTGCACTTCTCCCATAACTCGTGGTCGCATACAAATGTGGATCAATGACACTTGCTACTGTGCTAAAAAAAAACCTTTGATTATAATGATGATTTCAGTGAGTGTCCCTTGAACAAAAGTTTCTTGCATGGTTTGACAGTGCAGTTTATTTGAGGAACAACTATTCCACTGCTTTAATATTCACTATATAGACACCAGAGTATATAATGGGAGTCAATTTTGACAAGAGCCTTCGATCCTTGCAGAATCTTCATCAGAGGCGAATGACAAATATAACATCATGTAAGCCATGGCACTTTTATACATTTACAATTCATGACATTTCTTTGAAAGTAAATTATGTACATCATATTTACAAAGTAAAGAATAAATCCTTCATATTCCATACTCTACAAGAATAATGTCCATCCTTGACTACAGTACTGAGCAGGATCATGGAGGATTTACAGGGAGCTGGTATAACATACCTCAATGGAATGTACATGTATCAATACTATAGTACTGTGTTTATTCAGCTGCAATACAATTGTACATATTTTAACTTACATTACGAACTCAAAGTAAATACATCATTTGGAATGATGTATATAAATAATTACAGTTTCACATGCTTTAAAGGCACTTGTTAAAAATTAACACCAAGTAGCATTTGGCTTGGAATGTAGTAACATGTAAATGGCACTTGTAATACAGATTTCAATCATAATTTTAGAAAATAATACTCGATCTTATAGAGGAAATCTCTGCATTATCAGATCACACGTACAGAGTAAAATAGATTTCTTTTCTGGTCAAGATAACTCAATGAAAGACAAGGATTTACTTCATACATTGGAACCTTCTTACTCTGTATTACATAGACCTTGGGATCATGAACATTGCCTTGTTATACCATGTTTATACACAAATCAGAGTGAAAATCAAAGGAATACAAAGAGCTATAGAACCAGAAAATCAACCTTGACATAGAGAGGTGGATAAATCAGAACTCTTTATTATGAGGTACCACTGCATTACATTGTAATAGGTTTGTTATATACGAGCTCTATATAATGAGGTACCACTGCATTACATTGTAATAGGTGGTTTGTTATATACGAGCTCTATATAATGAGGTTCTACTGTATTACTTTGTTATAAGAGGGTTTTGTATGATATATCTCTTCATTATGAGGTTCCACTGTATTACCTTGTTATAAAGAGGGTTAATTAACATCAAGTAATATTTGGCCTGGAATGTACAAACAATACATGTAAATTAATGCATAATAAAATCACATGCAGAGTGAAAGATATTTCTTTGATGTCAAGATAGCTCAATGGAAAAAATGAATTACTTCATACAGTGGTACGAGGTTTCTAGTTATATCAGAGTAATATCATAGGAATATAAAGAGCTAGGACCAGAACAAGTCTCTTGACATAAGAGAGATTTGTTATAATGGAATTCCTTATTATGAGTTAACACTGTATACCTTGTTATACGAGGGCTTATCATATCAGAGCTCGTTATAATGAGGTTCCACTGTATTACCTTGTTATACGAGGGCTTATCATATCAGAGCTCGTTATAATGAGGTTCCACTGTATTACCTTGTTATACAAGGGCTTATCATATCAGAGCTCGTTATAATGAGGTTCCACTGTATTACCTTGTTATAAAGAAGATACTTGATCCTATAACTATGATAAAAAGGAAATCTCTGCATAATCAAATCACAGTATCACACATACACAGGGAAAGACATTTCTTTTCTGCTGAAGATAACTCTATGAAAAACAAAGATTCACTTCAAACAGTGGATCCATCTTACTATACATAGACATTGGACCATCAACATTGCCTTGTTAAATCAGGTTCATAGTTACATCAGAGTAAACATCATTGGAATATAATAGAGCTAGGACCAGAAAAAATGTACCTTGACATATAAAAAAAGAGGTTTGCTATCAGAGCTTGTTATTATGAGGTTCATCTTTATTAACGTGTTATACAATGGTTAACTACACTAGAGCTGTTTATAACGATGTTCCACACGACTGTATTACCTTCTTATTTACGAGGGGTTTGTTGTATGTATCAGAACTCTTTGGATGATCCACAGTATAATACCAATTTGTAATAGAAACATGTAGTATGAAACATGTTCAAAATGACCCATAACACCGATATTTAACCCCTTGACTATGGGAACCGGGTGGGCTGTGTACAACGTCTATGGCAATTTCAGACTCTCACAGGAAATGGGTTAACCCCTTGACTATGGGAACCAGGTGGGCTGTGTGCAACGTCTATGGCAATTTCAGACTCTCAAAGGAAATGGGTTAAGAGCCTGGCACATGAGCCGAGGTACCTGATATACATGTAGCAAGGCTACCTCACAGGTCCAGGTTGTAAAGTGTAACAAGGTACCTGAAATAGCAAGGCTATTTCACAGGTCCAGGTTATGGTTATTTTATTATAAAACAAGATATCTGATAAAACAAGGTTACTTTAATGGGTCTGAGGAGCTTGTTATAATGTGGTTACACTGTACGTACCATGTCACTAATGTAATATACGCAGTTTATATAGCGCCTAATATGATTGATAATCATCTCTAAGCGCTTTACAATAATAACATTACCCCCCGTCATAGGATACAATGCAAACTAGCACACATTGTGTGCACCATCTCCCCTCCCTAGGGAGCATTCCTTCCAAGCAACTCATGGGCATTGAGAAGATCCTTCACATGATAAGCTTTCACCTCCTACCGGGTCTCCATTCATACACCTGGGTAGAGAGCAGCAATTGAAGGACTAAGGTAGTGGGCAGGGTTTGAACTCGGGATCTCATGATCGAAAAGCGAGCGCTCTACCAATGTTGCCACACCACATCCACACAAGTACCCCCTAATAACCTACAGGACATGCTCCCTTATGCTATGCATACTTCTGGCACAAAAGGCTCAATGTCTATGGACCTCAAGGTTTTCTAGCCTCCATGCATGGAGCATTTGCTATAGAATGTTATTGAGCCAGAAAAGCCTTGAAACACTTTGTAATAACTATTAACCAACCTTCATATTGAGAATGAAATCCTGATTCACATCATTTATGTGCCAACTGACATTCTTTAAATAATAGCTAAAATCTTGTACTGTGCCTACAGTTTATCCTAGGGCCTGGCACGTACCCCTTGGCTATGCATACTTCTGGCTCAGAAGGCTCAATGTCTATGCTGCAATAATCTGACAAAATGAAGCAACTGACAATTGGTAGTGTTCTTGTAAATGAGGATTTTTATGATGATATTTGTGCAGTTCTTTACTTCTTTTCCTTTTCACCTATTACTTTCTCATAAATGGATTGTCAAGTGACTTCTATTTATTCACCATTGTGTAGAGCATATCTCAACTTTCTTAAAACAAGTAAAAAGACTATCCATAAAATTGTCAGTTGCTTCCTTTTGTCAGATTAGGGCAGTATGGTCCTCAAGGTTTAAAGCATCCATGCATGGAAAATTTGTAGTAGAATTTCATCGAGAACAGTCCCAAAAAACTTTCTAAGCATTATTGACCTTTTGCCATTTTACAAATGAAAAAAAATGGGAATGAGCAAGGTAAACGAGTCTTTGTCTGGAATCGAACCTACGATTCCTTGACAGGTGCTCAACCATCGAGCCATAAATAATTTTCTTACAGCAGAACATTCTTCAAATAATCAAATCTCGTACTAATCTGGAGTGCCTGACACATTGGCTACGCATATATGAGTATGTCGGACAGTGATGTTCTTTGCGCAATTTGTACATTTTGACATCAACAATTCTCACTATAAAATTATGAAATATCTATGCTGACAATTGTACTTCAGTACTTCGATCAGTACACAAATTGAGTTAGAAAATTGAAACTGCTGAACAATCAATCTACCTGAAAGAATCATGTCTTTATTGGCTCTGAACTACAGATAGACTTGTCTCATTAACTTCAGCTTAACTTGCAAGAATGACTGAGACTGCAAACAAAGATGTTTAGTGCTATTCATACATGCAATTAACACCAGTTGTGAATACTTGTAAGGCTATACCTAGGGAAGCCCTGATAAAGGCTGAACTAGGTGGGTCCGGTTGCTGTGGATGTTGATGGCTTGGAAAGGTCCAAGGGTTGAGGAAGGTCAGATGGTTCAGGAATGACTGACGGTTTGGACAGGTCCAATGGTTTGGACAGGTCCAATGGTTGAAGAAGGTCTGATGGTTCAGGAAGGTGAGATGGTTTGGAAAGGTCAAATGGTTGAAGAAGGTCTGACGGTTGACCAAATTGGGTTGACATGTGAGGATAGCCTTGATGGGGTGCTGTATTCTGCATGCATGGTTGAGGAGGTGGTTTGGCTGGGAGATGAGGAATTTGTGCAGCATTGGGGGGAAGCTGAACTGGATGATTAGCTGATCGACTAGGGGCTGGATCAGAAGCTTGTTGACTGAGTTTCCGTTTACGTGAGTGAGGAACAGGTTCAACTGTGTTTGACGATTGCGCTGAGTGGATGTATGGCCCTGGGAGTGGAGTTGTATGATAACCTTGCTGGTGTGATGGTACGGAGTTAGCTCGAGATGAAGTTCCCCTGTAATAATGATAAAAAACATTTCATTTATGTCATTTGTGAGCGGTTTTACTTTAAGGTTAGGGTAGATGGGTTGCTGTGTTCTGCACGAGTGGTTGTGGAGATGGTCTGGCTGGAAGATGAGGAATCTATGCAGCACTGGGTAGCAGCTGAACTGGATCATTTAAGCCTGACAATTAAACTGAGTTACATCTACCATTACAATGATATTGAGATTCTTTGGGAGACTAACGAACAGTTCTTGACGAGTGCGGAGGTCCCAAATACATTGCATCAAGTTACTTATTTGCCTGCCATCAGTTCTCCCCAAAGTAAAATGTCAACCCCTACTAGGCTATGAGGGATGGGGATCGGGCAGAGTCACTCCCCCCCCCCCCCCCCCTTCCTCCTCTGTGATCTCGGTCATACAACATGTGGTGGTGACATAATAAACAAGATTTACAAATTAAATTCCTTGTAAATAATCAAAATCCTCTTAATTAAACATTCTTGATGCAAATCTTTACCAAAATCCCTTTTGTACAAATTTAGCTTGGAAATGCATATTTTATGCATAAATGTTCTTTATGACTAAACTATTCAACATTAAAATACCAATATTTTCCTTATTTAGGTCTTTGTTTGTCGACTTAATACTCAATTGACCATTGCCCAATTATTATTCCCTTGAAATCAATTAGTTCCACAAATTAGAACTAAACAGAATGAAGTTTACATAGGATTTGTACCAAAGTCACACAATGGAGACAATTCTGGGATGACATCCACTACCAGAAGAACACATAGCTCTGTAACGGTTTACCCAAACACAGATTTGTTCTCAAAGATGTAAGTCCTGAAGATGCACAGGGAGCCTGTCAGTGCTGCAGAATGATTGTGCAACACATTAAGGGGGTGGACCACTCCCCCTCGCAATTTAGGTTAAATATCCGTCTATATTAGTATGGCTGTGTGAGTAGGGTATTACAGTTATGATCTGTATGTAAGTGCCATACCATTGGCTTCATTATTGCAGGATATTATACTTGGGAGGCATGCTCTGTGTATTGTTTTGTTGTTAGGGTGTTATGCACATATGCTCCTATGCACACATGCATTAACAGATGAACACTGAAAACGAGTCATTTCATGCAATCTAAAGCAAATCAGTAATTTCTACCCAATATACCTTATTTGAACATGATACAGAGTGGTTTCAGCCTCCCCAAGCATCTGTGCACCACTGGACCAAGGTTGCTGAGAATGTCCTCCTGGTTTCTCTGTCTCAGTTTCTGCATCACTTTGTGTGTCTGGAAGTCCAAGCTGTACATGCTCCTGCTCTCCATCATCATCATCCTCTTCATCTTCGTCATCATCCTCACCGTCATCATCTTCATTGCTGTCTTCATCTTCAGCATCTCCATCTGAAATATCTTCATCATCTCTAGGGTAGGTACTGTAAGAAATGTGCTGTGTTAGCTTATTAGTTGATTCAGCAGGTTAAAATAAAATCCCACTAGAGCTTGTTCACGTTCATGAGCTATAATATTCAGCAGATTTGTTTATTGTATTATTTATAATTATAGGCAACAACAAATAACATGACTCCTCCAAATTCCCATTCAATATACAGAAGCAATACAGTTTACACAAATTTACAGTGTATCAATTACTGAGTTATCACTGATACTTAAGTTACCTATCAGTCATCCCTAGATATAGGTTTACTGCAGCCCTGGATGTATCCATGTCCAGCTGTAGAGACTGGTAGCAATCAAGGCTGTATTGTCATACTGCTCATTAAATAGACTATATATTGTTTCAAAGTCTCTGATAGTTTTGGTTAACCAAACATTTTCCTGAATACCAACAATTAAAAATGGCTCTAAATTATTTTCCCTGCAAGGCAGAAGACTGGGTGGATTTTTTTCCCTCTGTGATGATTAAGAAGGAGGTATTTAAGCAAATTTATACATCTACATCACTACCTCACATCAATGTGGGCCAAACAGACACATTTTTCAACAATTTTGCATCGGACTGAATTTAGTAAATTTGACTCTGCATTTTTCTGCAGAGTGCTATCAGTGAGTGAGTGAGTGATGAATTATGGTTATTAGTTGCAAATTTGATACCTCACTTGATTTGTGGTATAAACAGAGAGGAAAGAGAGGTCTATATTAAAAGTTTCTGAGCACATTTGGTTTTCAGCTGACAGAAAAGTCGCAGCTAGAGCGCACTTTTCACAAGTAAAAGAGGCATATACAGTATTGTTTCTGCCCCCCTTACCCCTATGTAATACAGTAGTTGTACTGCACAAGCCAAACATTAATCACAGAGTGTGGAATGCTCCACTTTGGATAGGTAAAAGGATATCAAATTAATGTATTTCAATTTATATATAAAACATGTGGAAATGATAGGAAATATCAAGAATATTATTTTTTGTACTTTTTTTTAAACTCTGAGAAATGTTGGTCGATTTGTCAAAGTTTAATTTGTATTGTTGTCCATTGTGTTTACCCCTCCACCCCTGTTTTGTGAATTGAGCATTCCATGAAATCGAAGACTGCAGTGCATGTGCATAGAATATTGTTTTCAAACAATGATCTTTTTAAAAGTGAGATTAAAAATCTGAAATGTGAGAGCATATTTCCATTATCCATCAAATTTGGTTCGCATGTAAAATTCATCATATATGTTCAGTGTAGAGATTGATTAACTTGTGTCTTGTCATCTGCAGCCGATGTACATTTGCGTAGAGATTATTGGTTGACTAACAGTTTGAAAAATATAGCACCACAATCTTAAAAATATGTGATTTATTCTACAGAATTGTAATAGGAAAAGTCTGATATATCAATATGGATATTTCAATTATCAAAAATGTCATCAAAAATTATGTTCTTCATAAGGCAGTATACTGGGTGGATTTGGTCCCCTCTGTGATGGTGAAGAAGGGAGTATGAGCATTTACATGTACATCTACATCTCTAATTCACATCAATGTGGGCCAAATAGAAAATATCTTCAATCTTTTTCTTCTGTATTATTAATTACAAATTATGTCAGACATTTTGTAGCTTATTGTTGGTTCAAGAACATTGTCTAATATTATTACAAATGATTTAAGATATACCTTCCATAATTATGTATGCATGCACATCAAAAGTGTAAATTTATTTCCATTTACCACCAATCAGTAGATGCATGTTTTCCATCTTACCTGACGTTCCCTGGGTACGACGTAAGAGCCTGCAGGAATGAGTCTAGAGTTGAGTAGGTCTTTCCATTGAATGTGAAATCCCCCTTGGAGATGTGTGGCAGGCATTCCTGTCATAACAAAACATGAAATATGGCAATGTCAATTTTATTTCATCCAGGCAGGACAAAATATCTAGATAGCAATAAGTATATAGTCCTCAGAGCAATTTCACAACTCATCCGAATAACGTTTTAGCTCAACTGATGCTTGGTGGGAAAAACACTGCTGACCAGCGGTTGTATAGGCACTGTATTGTGATTCAATATGATTCAACATGGTTCACTTGAAATGAAGACACAACTCTGAGTAGTAGTGACCTGTTCAGCTTTAAAACATAGCAAGTCCACATGATTAGACTTATCACATTCACATTTGTATTAATGGAGTAAAGAAAAGTTAACTGATGGAGGAACCTGAATCTGCCAACTGAGCTTCACAACTTTATGTCAGTGTTCTCCTTTGATTCAATTTCAATGCTCAATTGGTGATTAGTGATCAACCCAAGAAAATTTGCGAGGATCACCCATATACAGCTCTCTATAAAAAACAACATTAAAACATCAGTCGTATACAGGGATACCAGAGTATTACAAGTCAAGAGCCTAAGAACCTAGTTATGTTACCCAATGTGTTGGTTAATAAGATTGAGCCTGAATTCAGATTTACTTAAAAACTGAAACCCGTGCTTATTTCTATGCTGCAATAAAAATAGGTAGATCAGGACTATATTACATGCTGTCCTACATTATGAACACAATGCAACAATGAAGCAAGCTTTTTTAAAGATGCAAACATCTCCTTCAAGATAATTGTTAAAAATAATCTGTAAAAGAATAATCTTCATATGCTTCTTCATAATTTGGGCACATACTACAGTCATTGAGTCCCTATACCATTGCCTTAACTGTTGATACTCATACATGTAGGTTGTCAAGGCAACTTGTAGTACTGTTTTGCTCAAATGCCCCGACTCTAGGTTTTGTCTCATTTAGTGTTTACCTCACTTACAACATGAATTCATAGCAACATGTACATAGCACATGCCAAATACATACACACATATACACAAAATATGTTGTCCTTTATGACATATTAGGTAGTTTCAAATATTGATCAGGCGGAAATCAGACAATTAAACACTGTCCCAGATTTCCATATGTACAATGTACATCATTCACATGAGTGTTTAATCAATTAAAAAAATTAATATATTTGTAGTCTGTTCTGCTGTTTGTATGAACATTGCTATGCTTTGGGATAAGTCTGTGCGAATTACATTTGTACTCCACATTAGCTTCAGGTAAATTTTTAATATAATGACAAGCATTCAATTATGAGATCACCAAAACAAAAAAGAAATACATGTTTGACAAAAAAAGACTGGCATACCGCAGAGTCTGCTGTCATCTGTTCTATTGTCTGCATGAACACTTTGTGGATGTTGACAGGTGTGTCCCACAGGTCTTTCTCCATGGTCAGGTTGCTCAGGTCAGTCATCAGACAGATAGCTGTAGCAAGGTCTCTTGATGCTTGGTAGCTCAGATCAATGCCATACAATGTCAATGACTGGATCTGTGGGTTTAAAACATGTTCAATAATAAAGGGTGTGTGAACACCAAGGCCCAAATTCTCAATGGTGGGTTGAATTGAAAAATAGATTAAACGGCATTAATTTGAGTCATTTTAGGCCATTGACCAAATTGGAAGTACCAATAGTAAATAGTAATATAAACTAAGGCTGAGTCGGTTCGGTCGATCACACCGGTTACCGACCGTTTCAATCGGGACCCGGTTCGGTATATCGGGAAACAGTGCCCCGAAAAAAAAATTAAAAAAATAAAATGTTAAAAAAGAAATTAAGATTATCACAATAATGTAGCGGAATTCAAATAAAAACGGGGCAATTGATATCATTTACTTTAAAGAGTGGTTATTTTCGAGAAATTCTTGGTTCATTACTTCATTTGACAGTCAGAAATTGAACAGGAAGCGCAAAATTGCTAGTCATTTGAACGATATTGTCGGCGGATGTGCACACAATGTTAGTCCGATACTCCAGGGGAGTTGTCTGATGGATCTTTGTATGATCCAGCTGATGAGCCAGTGCATTCAAAAAGTGGCTCAAAATACGTTTTTTGGTCATTTGCACCATTTAAAAATGTTTTGATATTCTACTTACATGATTTCATGGCGTTTGACAGCCGAACAGAAACAAAAATGAGCCCCAAAACAATGAAAACAACTACTCAAAACATCGATAAAAAACGACTACATCGCTCCCATTCGCTCGTATACCCTGTGTGCAAGTTACGGGACTATGTTCCAGTCCGCCCTCTATCGGCAAGATCCATCCGGATGGAATTGGGGAAGTCCCCGGCGGATGGATCTTGCGCAAGAAAAGAGACCCCGTAACTTGCACACAGGGTATACGAGCGAATTGGAGTGATGTAGTCGTTTTTTATCGATGTTTTGAGTAGTTGTTTTCATTGTTTCGGGGCTCTTTTTTTTCTGTTCGGCTGTCAAACGCCATTCGAAATCATGTAAGTAGAATATCAAAATGGTGTTGATTGCGAAAAGGCTAATTTATAGCCACTTTTTAAGGGCATGCAGTGGCTCACTGTCACAAGCGATCGTACATGTGATGTTTCCCCCGCCCGACTAGCGGGCTAAGTTTCTGTGAACCGTGTTGCGATGGGCAATGGTGAACAAACGATCGATTTCTAGGTCCAATTTACTTCGAAAAAAAGTACTTTTCATTCGAAACTGAGTTAATTCTGGATAGTCTGTAACTATTTTCCCGTAAAGATTGATATGTAAATCCATAAAAGCCTCGGTATTTATAATGTTATTTGCATATAAAAAGAGCAATATAAGCCCCATACAGTGCATTTTTGCCGATGCGTGCACGATTGCGTGATTTTACCGGTCGAGTTTCGAGGGTAAAAATTTATCGGGATACCGGTTCCCGACCGGTAAAAGTTTATCGGGACCCGGTTCCGACAATTACCGACATGACTCAGCCTTACATACAAGATTACCTTGGGCTCATTCATATGGATATATGTTGCTTTGGTATTCATTTATATTCCCAAAATATGTTTTTTGGGATCATTTTCCAAAGAAAAAAAACAGATTTTTAAAAAAAAATTTTAATTTTTTTTTTTTGCCGATCCGAGCTTCCGATTTTTTCTGCATGATCGGAAATCGGCAAAAACGGTCCGATCATGTATGATCGGATCGTGATCGGCAGGCCGATCCGATGATCGGTTACAGCACTAGTTGTATTATGTCTACTCAAGCCTCCATACTCCATACGTTTATAGCCACCATCTGGAGGCGATTTGTGCAGTATTAACAAGACAAGACAAGACAAGACAAGAGAATACACTATTACAAACACTAACCTTGCGCTTGGCTTTAGTTTTGCGACTCCATTAGTCCAACCTAGTAGAAGCATGAAAATTGGTGGAATGATAGACATTCATCTATATTTTAGGGTACCACCAGCGAAAATTTGCTTCCGATATGTTATCTAGCTTAAAAACGCACACGAAAATGAGGTTAAACACTGTTACGCAACCATTTATTGCCCTTAAGTAGTTTTCAGGGGTTTTTGAAATCTTCTGTGAAAAAAACTAATCATGCTGCTAGGCTCATTTTAGCATGTCTGGTAGTCCTTAATGGGTACTTCAAGAAAATGCATACATTTGGTAGGTTTTCTTAGAGGATTGACCTAAAAAATGCATCTGAAAATGGTTAGAAAACACGTTTTACAATTATTGTCAATTTTCTGGTGACGTGCCTGTGTTTACAGGCACTTTCAAACTTCAATATTTGTAAGATGGAAAGTGACATAAAGCTCATATCTTCTAATCTGGTAGACATTTATCTATATTTTAGGGAACTATCAGTGAAATTTTGCTCCCGAAATGTTATCTAGTAGAAAAATGCTCACAAAAATGGGGTCAAACACCATTACGCTACCATTACGCTACCATTTATTGCCCTCAAGTGGTTTTCAGAGGATTTTGAAAGCGTCTCTGAAAAAAAGTATTAATGCTGCTAAGCTCATTTTGGCATGTCTGGTAGTCCTTCATGGGTACTTCATGAAAATGCATATGTTGGGTAGGTCTTTGTACAGCATTGACCTTGAAAATGCATTTGAAAATGGTTAAAAACACGTTTTTTTACAATTGGTCTATTTTCTGGTAACGTGCATGTTTTTACAGGCACTTTCAAACTTGAATATTTTTGAGATGGAAAATGGTTCATAGCTCATATCTTCAAATCTGTTAGACATCCATCTATATTTTAGTGAACAACTAGTAACATTTTGCTTCCGAAATGTTATCTAGCATAAAAACGCACACGAAAATGAGGTTAAACACTGTTACGCAACCCTTTATTGCCCTGAAGTGGTTTTCAGGGTTTTTTGAAATCTTCTGTGAAAAAAACTAGACATGCTGCTTGGCTCAATTTAGCATGTCTGGTAGTCCTTCATGGGTACTTCAAGAAAATGCATACATTGGGTAGGTTGCCTAGAGCATTGACTGTAAAAATGCATCTGAAAATGGCTAAAAAACACGTTTTTTACAATTATATGTCTATTTTCTTGTAAAAAACGTTTTTTAATCATTTTCAGATGCATTTTTTTGGTCAATGCTGTATGAAACCTACCCAATGTATGCATTTTCTTGAAGTACCCATGAAGGACTACCAGACATGCTAAAATGAGCCTAGCAGCATGTCTATTTTTGTTCACAGAAGCTTTCAAAAACCCCTGAAAACCACTTCAGGGCAATAAAGGGTTGCGTAACAGTGTTTAACCTCATTTTCGTGTGCGTTTTTATGCTAGATAACATTTCGGAAGCAAAATGTTACTAGTTGTTCACTAAAATATAGATGGATGTCTAACAGATTTGAAGATATGAGCTATGAACCATTTTCCATCTCAAAAATATTCAAGTTTGAAAGTGCCTGTAAAAACATGCACGTTACCAGAAAATAGACCAATTGTAAAAAAACGTGTTTTTAACCATTTTCAAATGCATTTTCAAGGTCAATGCTGTACAAAGACCTACCCAACATATGCATTTTCTTGAAGTACCTATGAAGGACTACCAGACATGCCAAAATGAGCTTAGCAGCATTAATACTTTTTTTCAGAGACGCTTTCAAAATCCTCTGAAAACCACTTGAGGGCAATAAATGGTAGCGTAATGGTAGCGTAATGGTGTTTGACCCCATTTTTGTGAGCATTTTTCTACTAGATAACATTTCGGGAGCAAAATTTCACTGATAGTTCCCTAAAATATACATGAATGTCTACCAGATTAGAAGATATGAGCTTTATGTCACTTTCCATCTTACAAATATTGAAGTTTGAAAGTGCCTGTAAATACAGGCACGTCACCAGAATATTGACAATAATTGTAAAAAACGTGTTTTCTAACCATTTTCAGATGCATTTTTTAAGTCAATCCTCTAAGAAAACCTACCCAATGTATGCATTTTCTTGAAGTACCCATTAAGGACTACCAGACATGCTAAAATGAGCCTAGCAGCATGATTAGTTTTTTTCACAGAAGATTTCAAAAACCCCTGAAAACCACTTAAGGGCAATAAATGGTTGCGCAACAGTGTTTAACCTCATTTTCGTATGCGATTTTAAGCTAGATAACATTTCGGAAGCAAATTTTCGCTGGTGGTACCCTAAAATATAGATGAATGTCTATCATTCCACCAATTTTCATGCTTCTACTAGGTTGGACTAAAGGTGAACTTTGACCTTTAACTTTGCTGATTTCTGATATGTTCAGACTTTGAGGGCGCCCTACACGAAAACGGAACCATTTTTTGTGCTGATTTTTTGTGTGCTTTTAGAGAAAGTTGTTTTAAATTGATTTACATTCTTACTTTTGCTTTATTTGTTGTCATATTTATTTTATTGACCCCTAAACACTGTCCGAAAATTTAAATTTTACGACTTAAGGTCATTTTTGATGACCTCGTACGCGAAAATGAAATTTCGTAGCAGATTTTTTTTTTTTTTTTACTTTTACAGATAATAAAGTTCTTTCAACTTACAAAAATTTAGCTTGCTCCCTCATACACTTTAGCTGTGAGGGGCAGTTGAAAATGGCTGATTTTTTTATAACACCTTTTAAGAATCGCGCATTGGTTGCTAGGTAAGGCCGTATCTTAGCAACCGTTTGACCTTGGGGCAAAATATTTCAGAATTTTCCGTGAGACACTTGGGGGAACATTTGGTGCGAATTTTAGCAAATTTGAAGGGGGTCGGGTGAACACCACTGGTTGATTTGACGTGGATTGACCCATATATAAGAACATCATTTTGACTAGGTTTTTCCAAATGCAGGTTTGATACACACATGGATAACTTTTGACCGTGATATGGACATCAGTAGCAGTGGCATTGCTAAGAGTGGGCAAAGGGGAAATTGCACAATGCGATAGTTGTAGTCCTCCTCACTGGCCCTTTGGGACAACATTCTCATGCAGTTCTTGTTCCACAAGACACAATGATACTGGCAGTGTTCATGAAGGATAATAACACACCAAGAATGGAGTCTGCATTTGTATACATTACCTTGATGGGTGCCTTTGCAGCTGACATGCATGTAGCTCTGACATCAACTTCATCTGACCCTGGGTTTGCCAGCCTGGTTGTTAGGTCATTGGGGCTCTTTCTGTGAACCTGGCATACACATAAAATAACACATTATGATTATTTCAATTTAATTAACATTCTTGAACATGTAATTATAATAGATGGATAAAAAGTAGCTTACAATAAAACAAGTCAAATATTCTTTATTCTAAGTGGTGTTCCTGAAAAGGTTCCACTCATCACTCAACATTTGTATCAGCTGTATGTTATGACCATCAACAGAAGAAAGAGTATTGAGAGGAAATGTTGGTGGATCACCAGAAGAATATTAGAAGCGACTTATTGTAAAATTCCTTATTCAAACTTCAGCTGATGAACATACAATATCCATAAATAATTGCCTTTTCACGATATGTTATTAAATTATTCATATTCTCAACACAAAAGAAACTGGACAATTGTTTTATTTAACAAGTTCATATCTATATATGATAATCTGTACAAACCAAACATGAAATGGACAAAAAATGAAACGTACGATAATGACTGCTAGTTAGGTGCACAATGAAAATTATCATTCATAAATTATTGGTTACTTTCAATATTAAGCAAGGTCTGTTTGTAAGTTTCAAAAAAGAGCATTGATGCAGCTATTTACTAAGGTGTTGATGAGCATGCCATAAAATAGTCGTAGTATTTTATCACCTTTTTTTACATTTAGCGCTTAAACCACTTTCACTTTTATAAAATGAGAGAAAAACGCAATATAGACTGTTTGTCATTTTAAATGTCAATCCCATCCATAATTTTGACATTCACAAAAGCCTGAATCTGTCCAGATCTGAAAAATTCTCAAAAACCACATTCTCCAAATTAACAATCTTCCAAAATGGTGGTCATTGGTTGTCATAGGGAAGTTTCTAACATATTCTGTCTCCAGATAACTCCAGTTCAACATTGCCAGTGACTTAGACAAGCAGCATTTTTTTATAAAACAGAACTATTCCCCTTAGTATACTGGTAAGCCATGTTTTTTTTTCTGTTTTAACAATTGCTGAGAAAAGACTTTGTTATTGTTAATTGACTGTGGCAAGAAGTCATGCATGAATAATTCCATCTTAAATCTTGTGCCGGTTGGTAGGAGAATTATTTTTCTCCTAATAATGTGATATAACTAGAAATTGCGCGCTCGGCGGGTCGCGCAGCCGAGCACATGTATCCCCCGAACCAATTGCATTGCACTTTTGTGGGTTGTAATATTGTGAACTGAACAAGTTTGGTGGTGTACGTTGTTCTACTAGGCTGGCAGTAGCCTTTGGGCAAGGCCTCGCGCGCTGTTTGTCCTCCGAGCAGGGTCTGATTAATAGACAAGGCGATGTGCGCTTACAGCAGTGATCTTAACTATTTCTTTATATCATGGTTACCATGGCAACCAGGACTCCGCCCCACACCAAAATCAAAAGGCTTCATCCTCTTTCCTTAATACACCTTCATACCAAATTAGAAAATGATCGGACAAGAACTCGGACCTGTAGAGCGTTCACAAGGTAATCTTAACTATTTCTTTATATCATGGTTACCATGGCAACCAGGACTCCGCCCCACACCAAAATCAATAGGCTTCATCCTCTTTCCTTAAGACACCTTCATACCAAATTAGAAAATGATCGGACAAGAACTCGGACCTGTAGAGCGTTCACAAGGTAATCTTAACTATTTCTTTATATCATGGTTACCATGGCAACCAGGACTCCGCCCCACACCAAAATCTAAAGGCTTCATCCTCTTTCCTTAAGACACCTTCATACCAAATTAGAAAATGATCAGACAAGAACTCGGACCTGTAGAGCGTTCACAAGGTAATATTAACTATTTATTTATATCATGGTTACCATGGCAACCAGGACCGCGCCCCACACCAAAATCAATAGGCTTCATCCTCTTTCCTTAATACACCTTCATACCAAATTAGAAAATGATCGGACAAGAACTCGGACCTGTAGAGCGTTCACAAGGTAATCTTAACTATTTCTTTATATCATGGTTACCATGGCAACCAGGGCTCCGCCCCACACCAAAATCAATAGGCTTCATCCTCTTTCCTTAATACACCTTCATACCAAATTAGAAAATGATCGGACAAGAACTCGGACCTGTAGAGCGTTCACAAGGTAATCTTAACTATTTCTTTATATCATGGTTACCATGGCAACCAGGACTCCGCCCCACACCAAAATCAATAGGCTTCATCCTCTTTCCTTAATACACCTTCATACCAAATTAGAAAATGATCGGACAAGAACTCGGACCTGTAGAGCGTTCACAAGGTAATCTTAACTATTTCTTTATATCATGGTTACCATGGCAACCAGGACTCCGCCCCACACCAAAATCAATAGGCTTCATCCTCTTTCCTTAATACACCTTCATACCAAATTAGAAAATGATCGGACAAGAACTCGGACCTGTAGAGCGTTCACAAGGTAATCTTAACTATTTCTTTATATCATGGATACCATGGCAACCAGGACTCCGCCCCACACCAAAATCAATAGGCTTCATCCTCTTTCCTTAATACACCTTCATACCAAATTAGAAAATGATCGGACAAGAACTCGGACCTGTAGAGCGTTCACAAGAAAATCTCTGCGGCGGACGCGGCGGTCGCGGCGGCGGCGGCGGCGGCGGCGGCGGCGGCGGCGGCGGCGGCGGCGCGACGAGGCCAAATCCATAGTATCCCCCGAAGTGGTTCGGGGGATACAATTATTGTATATTTATTATATATTAATATTAAATTTTGTGCAGAGTACAGTTATCCCTGGACCTTAATAAATGTCAACTCACGACCCCAAAATTGAATAAAATCATCTAGTATTCATGATGCACAATATACCAATTGGTTTGATGATGATCCGTAATTTGTTTCTAAATAATGTCTTGTTAACCACAATAAGGGCAGTCACATATTATGCTTCCTGCCTCCAGCAACTTCCTGATAGAATCAATAAAATAAATAATTCATGAATACCATCCTTGTTGTTGCCTCCAATACCAGCTGTTGGAAGAATGAATCTGGCAGTGTTGAATCCCATCCCAGGGCTACATGCTTCATGTTTGATGAGCACAGCCATCTTGCCAGGTCAGTTGCTGCAGAGTTGGAGTTGCTCAAATCCATCACACTGAGAGTAACAGACTGAACCTGGAATTTAAAAATCACTAGTAAATGTTAATGTCAAATAACTGACTGACAGGAATACACAATTTAGTTTAACAAAGGTCGCATTCAAGGAGCACAGCCATTTCTCTATAACCCACAAGAGGTCGAAATTCCTTCTGGAGTCGAGGTGATTGCAGGTATATAACCCTATGTTTACTAAAGAAACAACATAATTTATTTTGAAAGAACGATATGAGTACTACTGTTAATAAGTTACTTGCTTCTCAGTGCTTTAAAACGATGGCAAAAAACAACTGGAACAATTATACATATCGAGTCATAAGATTAGGGTGATACATGTATCAAGGTGATAGACAAAATATGAGATTCTGCACTGACCTGGCTCTCTAGCATTCTTTATTTTATGCTGCTTGTATCAACTTTAGGCAAAATGCCTAGAGAGATGGCCACAGCATATTATGTAGCTACTGTTTGCACAAACTGAGGCATGGGGTATGTGCATGAGACTAGCATTATTTTTATGATCTGAAATCCATATATGCAAAATCAAAAACATGTGCAGCTGGAATAATCATACACCTATATACAAACTTGTAGTCACAAGGTCTTCGCCCTACTAGTACTAGCATCAACAATATTTAATTTAGTATCAAATACTGATATCAAATAATGTTGATTTGCTATTAAAGGGTCAAATCCCTGACCCTGATTTTCAACCAATAGATCATAATAAAGACAGTTCAGAGTTCTTAAATAACAAATATTACAGTTCCATAAGATGTCTGTAAATAAATGTATTATAAATCATAGTCATCATTGGTCAAATCCACACATGATCTTGCACACTACATGTACATGTATATGAGCTCTCTCCACAAGAGCATGCAGCCATATAGTATAAGGCCCATGCTAATGTACACACAACGAAGCTAGTATTACCCATGTATACATCTGGCAGGGATAGCAGTATAAGACTTGAAAGTGACTTGTTTTTGGACAGAAGTTGGGTCAATTGCTTTCTAGCCAGGAATCCCATGATTGAAAATCAGTTGCAAATCAGATAATGCCACCCACTACACATTTTAGTATGTGACAAATATAATAAGCACAGGCCCTAGCTATTTTCTTCAATCAATTGAGCTCTTTTAATTATGAATATAGCCATTCCCAGTCAATATGTAGGTGAGTAACATTAGTTAGGACACGGTATGTCATTAAGTCATATACATGTGCGTAACTTTTTAAAAGTCATAACGGCCTAAGTTTTTAACAGTCATTATGTGATAATTCAATGACCTCCTCACTGATTGGATCTGAAAGGTTTAACATGATGACTAAACTAAAGAATGGAATGTACATACCATAGTGCCTTGCCCCTTTGTAGCAAGGATGCTGTAGAAGTTGTCATGGAGAATACAGTTGCCCATGGTAACAGTCTTGAGAGAGGTTGACCTGCAGATAGCCTCAGCTAGCTCAGTAGAGATCATCAATGTACAGTCTTTCTGAATATTCAACTCAGCCTGGATAGTAGTGTAAAAAGGGCACAGATATAAACATATAGGCCTGGATGTTCAATGTAACCCTGGGTTAATATCACATGACATCATTTTAGTAATCCATGGACTAATTTCACCTACGGATTCAAGTTGGTAATATGAATCTAGTGTTTATGTTAACTCACTGATGAGATGACCAGAACAGTGTTTGTCATCGACACAGACCTTATCAAATTATAATTCACAACAGTGGGTTCAATTTAATCCTGAGTTTAGTGACCGGCTACAGCAAAACCCTGCACTTGTCAGTAAAGATCAAAATGTAGATTTGTTGTACCATTAGAAAGGCCCTATCACAAACCTTCATTTGATGTTTTGTTCTAACAGATTGGTCAATAATTGGCAAAGATATGGTTGTTTCAATTTTACAATCATAAGTATTTTACACATATTATGTGAACTTAAAATGCCCATTTCTTTAAAACATGACTTACCGACAAGTGCAGGGTTTTGCTATAGCCGGTCACATTATTATTATTATTAGTATTATTTATTAGACCAAAAAGCATAATACAATGTAAAATACAACACAACTATATATGCACATAATACAAAATTACAAGTTACAAGACTGAATAAAATAGACATGGAAAATAGTGAGGAGCAGTGTGTGGGCAAAGGTTCACAAAAGTAAAGTACATTACTGCCTTGTCCATTACTGCCATATTGCCTTGCGACTGTCATTTTAGGAATCCCCCATGACTACATTTAACCTATGGATTTAAATTGGTAAATTACAGATAATGGCCTGAATTCTCATCATTTAGCCCATGGACTAAAATAACCTGGGGTAAGTTCGGACAATAGTTAGAAAATAAACAAGTTCTAATTTAGGGTGTCTGCCTTCATGCCAAATCTTCACGTGGCCTGGAATATATTGAAAGAAATGCACAAGTATTAAGAATGTAGTGTAAGAAATACACTAAAATATACATTCACAAATAACATATGCCTAAACTAAAGGGTACCACCACCCAAAAAGAATATTCTTATAAATGAAAGATAAACATGTTTAGTAGTCCTAGTCCATTCCAACAACAAGTTCAGACTAATAAGTTTTTTAGAAAATTTATATAATTGGAAAAAGCATCACCGTACTTAAGCATGCGTTCATTGGTCTGCATACAAAGACTATCATCCAGAATTCTATTGTCTCCAAACATATGCGTGAATAGAATTGGCGCACTGGTAAATGTTTGGCGCATGGGGAACCATGATGCCATAATGGTTCCGTAACTGTGCTGGGAAAAGACTTAGAAACAACAGATCACTATATATTTAGGGAAGAAGATCACCCTCATCAATGACACCGGCGAGGAAATAAAGAGAAGAATCCAGATGGGTTGGGTGAAGTTTGGCTCACTCAGCTACATATTTTGAGACTCTACTCTTTCGATCTCCATGACGAGGCAGGTATTTGACCAGTGTATCATACCTGTTCTCTCATATGGAGCTGAAACCTGGACAACCACTAAACGTTTGGAGAAAAGACTTGGGGTGACCGGGCTATGGAAAGAATAATGATAGGTGTATAAACAAAGACGGACAGGATGTCAAAATATAGACCGAAGACAGAAATCAGGAGTGCAGGATATTATGTTGACCATCAAATCAAAGAAATGGAGGTGGGCAGGACACTTCTTCTTCCAGTTAGTACATCCCTCTTCTAGAGTATTGTCGTACTTTGGTGCAAAAGGTGCGCGGTCACGGGTACAGTAATAGTGGAAAGTGCAGTAGAACAACTAACTAAATGGTGCGAGTAAAAATCCTCTCATCCAGAGGATCATCGGAGGGTGAGTGGGTTCAGGCGGCTCCCGAAGGTCTCGAGAGTCTGTGCTGATACCACCGAGGCTGGAAGAGCATTCCAGATGCAGATAACACTTGGGAAGATGCTGTGTTGGTACGAGAGAATTCTGCAGTGTTGTTGTCTGAGTTGTTGATGATGACCTCTGGTTAAGTCTGGTGCATGGTATATGTATGGTGGAGTGGCAGGAATGGCAACAAGACCATTCATGATCCTGTAAAGCATGGTGACCTTGACACGGACACACAAAACAAGTTTTGACTCCTAGAAACCCAATTAGAAAAAGAGGGAGACAAAGCAGACGATGGAGGGATGATTTAACAGCACAAAATGGCATTGCTTGGCAGAGAATAGCTCAAGATAGAACAAAATGGAAAATTTGTGAAGAGGCCTTCCTCCTGCAGGAGAGTGAAGTAGGCTGAAGAAGAAAAAGAAGTGGTGGTAATTAATTACATTGTTTATGAATTACACAATCCTTTGCAAAGTGTTGAGCATCTATCAATATCACACAAAGGTACCAACACATATAGTTATGTGTTGCTCTTTGTCTGGTTGTCCCCTTTAATGATGAAAGGAAATTATATGCAAGTGTCATATTAGGGTCTCTGCCTTTGCCTTTAGGTTCAGTCATAACTCTGCCTGGAATCTGGTGAAATAAAAACAACTGTACATTCAATATTGTGCAAGACATACATAATGAATGTAAACAAGGCATAGTTATTTATTATAAATTCACATGTATAAATAATGCAGCGTTGAAAAAACAAGTTTAATACAAGTTAAAGTGCAAATATATAAAACATATAGTGGAAAATAGTAGTCTGTACCATGAACCTTTAAAGGGATAGTTGAGTTCTGGTAAGGAGAGTACAGTTTTGGTGAAACTGAATTTTAGTAACCAAAACCTGCATCATTACATTACAAACTAATAGTTATAACTAGAAAGGAACACAAAATTACAAATGACGTAGTAAAGATCATGTTATCATTCAAAAAGAGCCGTTAAAACGTAAGAGGGCGCTCTCTAAACAACCATTTTGAATAAAATATTGTGCATGTGATGATTTGTTGAAATAGTGATTAGATAGAGAAATAACCAACAACTATTTAAATACCTATTTTGTAACTTTTTGAAAAGAGGAAGCATTATTTTGAATTTTTAACGGCTGGTTCAAAATTCTCTAATAAACCTGGGGCCCCAGGTTTATTATAAATTGTTATATTTATGGATATTTCAGCTGTCTCTGAACCGATTTTGATCAAACAAAGATGATTTTATTATTTAAATATTATACTCTTTCAAATTTTACACTCAGTTTTTCATTACCTCACACACAAAAAAGTAGTCTAGCGCCCTCTCTACCAAAACTCAACTATCCCTTTAACTGAACATGGAATATACATGTACCCATGCATTTGAAGACAATTTAAGAAACACAGATGTCAGTTTAAGGTATGTGCATTAATAGGCTAATATGCCATACAATGTAACTAGGTAATGAATACAATGAAAGAAAACACAAACATGATCATTGTAGCAACTGGCATCTCTAGTGTATAATACAGGAGAGGGAGGGGATGAGATAGGAAGGCAGTAGCCACAACAATTTGGAAAAACACACATTTTGACAAAAATCACCTTATATTCATGTAAAAATATGACTAATCCACCCCATTTTGGCACAGCTCAATTTGTTAGAGATAGGAAAAAATATTATTCTGGCAAACAACCCCAGTACCCCTACCAATTTGCAAAAGAACCGTAACGTAGTGTTAACAAGTGGTGCATGTGAATACTTTAGTACAAACAATGCAATGTAAGGAGGACACACATGTGTTAGAGGACACACAAGTATCAGAAAAATGAAATGAGACTAAAATATGAACTTCAATGTGAAGTTTCGACTGCTTATACAATGCATATCATAAAATATTGGTTCATGTGAAAAATAAGTGCACTTACCAGATTTTGTAAGTCGGGTAGCACAAACTTGTATCCTGCTAGTGTGTGTGCAGTCATCTCTTTATCAATTGTCAATGATGTCATATCAGACAATGCATTCATCTTCACCACCTCAGCCGCATCTCTTTTATGACATTCAAATGCTACATCCACCAGGAAATCCTTCTCCCTCTCCCTCTCCATCAGCCTCTGCATGTCCCTCTGCTCCCGACTCTGCATCTGTGCCTGGCTCTGCCACAATGAATGCACATCCTCCCATTCTTTGTCTTCCCATTGCTCCTCTGCCTGGATGCCTTGGGCTGTCAATGTACAAGACTTGCTCATCCTGGTCAGGACATCAATCCCAACGTCCTTGTCCTGCGCCGTGCAGAAGTACAACAGGTATCTCAACTCCTTCTTGTTTGGCAGCACCACCGTTTCCATCAGCCGCTCATACTCTACGTGGTCGGAATGAAAGAGTAAAGCAAGGTGTATTCCTGCCATATACTCTTGGAAGAGTTTATGGGGGAAGTACACCTTAGACTTCATGCGGGACTGGGTCGTATCGTGCCATTGTACCTTCGGGATGAGCTCCTTATCTTTCGTCAGGAAGCCTATTTTGCAGGCTGTCATCATCGCCTTCTCACAGTCCTCAAATTCCTTCTCATTGAAGACCATGTTCTTATCAAGGAGACCATCAAAGGCGATCTTAGCAACTGGCTTTAACAGCTCATCAATGTCCTTGATGGAACTCAAATAATCTGGATCATCTAGATCCTCGTAAATCTTCTGGACAAAGTGCTCCTTGAGAAATAGAAACATCTCCTTGAACAGTTGCGAAAACGTCTGCAACTGCTGGAAGTGTCTACACCTTTCTTCCCCCAGTTCACTCCACATCAAGCACAGCATGGACATGTAGATTGGGTAAGGCGCCATATTATCTGCTATGATGTCATTTTCCTGCATAAACTGGATCAGATTTGTTGCTTTTACACTGTCATTCTCAAAGTACTTGTTGATGTACACAGAGAGGTTTTCTTTGGTGAATCCCTCTACACGGATGAAGGTATACAGGTTTCTCAGCTTTGATCTGATCTGAACTACTTTCCAGAGACGAGATGTCACCAGGACAAGACATGTTTCAAGTTGATTTAAAGAGAGAGATTGTACTATATTGGTCTCAGAAGAAGCAGGTAGACTTGTGGAGGAAGCTGAAGAAGCCCGCTGTGGAATGGCCCTATCTGCCTGTGTGCTTTTTGGGGGGATGTTCTTCTTGAATTCATCTAGCCCATCATAGATGATGAAGACCTTGTCTGGATGAAGTAGGATGTATTCATCCAGCTGGCTGGCTTGAACTGGATTGCCTTTTGTCATGTAACTTTTGACTATATCTCCAATGGTGCAATCCTCTGCTTCTCGCAACGGAACAACAATTACCATGTCAAATTGCTGGAATTGTGTTTTATTGACCCAGTCCCATGCTATCTTAGCACAGAATGTGGTCTTGCCAACTCCAGCTTCTCCCTGCACCATCATTCGTTTAGGTAGTTCCCCATTGACTGTAATGTTCAGAAGGTTTTCGTAATTCAGTACTTTCCAGTGTTTGCCATCTTTCGTAAGCATCTTTAGGTTTGTGTACATGTCTTCAAATTGTCGAAGGGAATTAGGATCTAGGGGGTCTTCTCTTATCTTGCACAAGTTTGTTCGATAGAAGATTCTCAGTTCGTCACAGCACCTTCGTAGCTCATCCTCTGAGAGGGGTGATGTGGATCCAGCAGATGATGCCTGTCCTGTAAAGAAAAAGGAAAAGAAGTGCTGGTAAAATATTTTAGTAATTTAAGCTCTCTCAGTCTATAGTACTAAACCTGGTAGAAAAGTGATTTTTTCCTTTGCTATATTGGGGCATAGGAATACTAATTAAAATGTAATATTATAAATAATCTAGTAAATCCATTGTCAGTGAAAAGAAACATAACACAACTTTCTGGTGACACTAAGTCTTTCACCAAACTCCACATCATCATCATGCCACTGCATTGCTTTGTCTGTCATTACTTTGACAACCTGTAGAACTCTGCTAGATTTGGAAATTCCCAAAGAGTTTAATAATACAGGACCAACAAGGTTCCCTTTAAGCAGTGAATTAACAAAGATTACTGAAGTTTAGTTGGCGATTGCTGATTTTAGATATGTTTGTTTCAGTGAGTATCAGTGCTCATAAGTTGTGTACATATTAACCCATTCAGGACCGATTTATTCTGGTAAACATGTTTTCTCCATAGACCCAAAGCACAGGTATTATCAAGACCAGTCCTGAATGGGATGATTAATTTGAGTAAAAATTGTATAATTTAGATTATTCTTTTGCCCGACAGGTTATTTTGATACACATATGAACAAATTTACAAAAGGTTGAAACAATGGTAAATGGCTGTCATAATGGCCAAGTAATAAATTAATGCAATGAAATCAACTCTTTGTTTGAATTTTTCAAATCATTTTTGAAAAACTTATTGATATTTTGTCTCATTCTGTTTAAACTTGACAATCAAAAACAAAATTTCACAAACTGCAATAAAAAGATAATACCGCACTAAGCCAAAAATCCAATAATCTAATATATAATTTCTTCCTTTGATGAATTTCAAACTAGACAATTTTCCCAAAATGTAATATAAATATGAAGGGTTGTTATCACTTACCTCCTCTTTCATCCTTTATCTCTGAAGCAGTGCTTTCCACTGAAGATGCTGATGGTGACTCTGTAAAGACCAGAAATGAAGATGATACTCTACATTAGCATGCATGATTGTCATTATTCCAATAGTTTCAAATGTCATAAAGCAGTATCTGGGGGCAGTGGCCTGATTACGGACCAGCGATATTTACCATGGTAATTAGCATCATTGGCTCTAACTCATCGATGTCAATATGCTAGAATTAAGTACAAATCAACAGAACGTAGCAGAGCACACATACCGCCCTTACCCATTCAACCGTAAAGCATATCTAGAGATCAGTGGAACTAGGGCTGGTCCTGGGTCATGATCGTGCTCTCGGCCACAGTAAATATTTTCTTTGACCCCCCAAAATCTATGCAAGTGATATTTCCGTGGCTCAATTGAGAGTCCTATTTTAAAAGCTTGATTGGGCAGATGTATATTCAAATTGGCAAAGAAAGAATGACTACCAGATACATCTTAAAATCTTTCAAATGGTTGCACTAGCAAATCAAATAATGTAATACATGTTGATTCATGAGATGCTCTTTTCCATGTGTTCCTTCTCTTGGGCATGACAAGTACTGTTCATAAAAAACATTGAAAAACTTTCGAGAACTACTGTGAGGGAGCGAAGCGACCGAGCGGGGGGAGGGTGTGGGTGTGTCCCCCCTTCCACGGGAGGGAGATTTTTCAATTTTGGGGTTCAGAATCGTGCAATCTGGTGCATTCTGTGGTGAGATTCGTAACCCTATATAAGAATCTAGAGTAAGAGAATTCCCTTCAGCATAACACGTACTAAAACAGGCTCTGGGTAAACATTTTTGTCATTACCAGCAAGCAGAGAGGATTATACATATTTTTTTTTTTTTTATTGGAGAAAAAGCAGAAATTCTCGGAAATGCAGAAAATGTTCATACCTGTGGCCCGGGATGACCAAAAATATGCCATTAGGCTCACCTTTTTAGTCTGTGGCCCGGGCCAGTGAAATAGTTTCTTCCCCTATTCTGGTGCCCCGAAAGAAAATTTACTGGCCCAAAAATTGTATTTCACGAGTAAGCTTTTTGCTATTCAAAACATCATTCTTTCCTGTTCAAACCTGTGATTACAGATGACGCACGACATGAAAGAAAACAAGATTTTCAAATTTTGTCAATGTCAGGTTGAAAATCTGCTTTCCCGATCGGGCCACCAAAATATGACTTTTATACATTTCGCTGGCCCCGGGCCAGCGGGCCAGTGCGAGTGTCGAGCCTTGCATTAGGCCAATAAAAATATGATCGGGCCACCAAATGTTGTAACCATAATGTGGACAAGTGTTGCCTACACATATGAATTAGGTATTAATTTAGTATGACTTTTGTCAGTTTTGTGTGAATATGTGCAGTGTATTAGACTATTAATTTGGTATAAATAGCCTAATATCACATCTGGAAATTAAATTTGTAATTCAATGTGTGCTAATTGATCAGATGTCATTAAATGTTGGAGGGTATTCAGGGATGTAAGTGGAGCTAAAAAAAAAATCCAGAAACTGGGGGTCCAGGGGGCGGTAGCCCCCTGGCGGGGTTGCAGGGGCAGAGCACCTGCAGGAAAATTTTGCAAATTTGCCTTTGAACTTTGCAGTTTTTAGTAACATGATGGAGGTTTTGATTGTAATTTGTAATTACGGACACGTTTGTCGATCCCAAAAAAAAACTTAAAAAAAAAAAAAAATTCAAATAAATAAATAAATTTAAAAATAAAAAAAAACTAAAAAAAAACGGAATTTTAGAAAAAATCCGGAAAACTTACATCCCTGGGTATTACATTGGTAGGACATACCTTTGACAACCAGCTCGCATCTAAGCAGTTTCTCTGCCAGATCATCCAGCTCTGCTTCCTTCAGCTTCTCAGCCAGAATCTCCCTCTTATTGCCTCCTTTTTCTCTGGTGTTCCATGTCATTAGCACCTCAGTAAGAGCTCCCCTCACATCGGTTGGATGATTGACTCTGATCTGATTCAACTTGGTATAACGAATTCCAAGGTGGGTTCCAATAACCTCATAATAGCTTGGATCAATGCTCCCTGCCAAACGAACTAGTTCTGTCTCTTGTAGATCGCTGTATTGGTATGGGGAAATACAACATACATATTCAGATACATTAGGATTCTCTGGTGTTCCATGTCATCAACACTTCAATGAGAGCACCCTTCAGATCGTTCAGATGTTTGACTCTGATGTGATTCAACTCAGCATAACTAATCCCAAGGTAGATTCCGATATCATTGTAATAGCTTGGATCAATGCTCCCTGCCAAACGAACAAGTTCTGTCTCTTGTAGAGTGCTGTATTGGAATGGGGAGATAGAACACACATGGTACATAAAGTAGAGATAGGTCAAGATTCTTCAGTTAATATGGGACATTGGTAAGGTGACGTTTGTGCTGAGCCTCCCTGGTGCCTCCTTTCGTAGCCGCCCAGTGCCCTGAAGGCCCAGCCAGTAGGAGGAGCATGTTGATTTACCGTACATCATATGATTTAGTACAACGATAAAACAAGCAATCTGAATGGCTCTTGCTAACGGGATTGCGTTACACTCCAATGAAAGATGCACTGGGATTGGATACATTTCCAAAGAGTGTTGTATTTTTTTGTCAAGTTTTTTCCACTTTTTGAAAAGAAATTCACCTTTTGAGCTTGACGACATTTCGGAATGTCAACAAACGGATTTCGAACCGGTCTAATTGTAATATCTGTACCTTTTCTGTGGCTCAGTTCTTGGGCCAGGGTTGGTCTCAACGTCTCCCGCCCTCATGAGGTTGATTGTGGCCAGGTAGAGCTTCCACAGATGTTCACAATGATGGTGCACACAGGATGAACAGTTTGCAGCAGCCATCTGTGGAGGAATAAAGAAGTTTCAGTAATATGTTATGGTTTTTATTGAATTCTTATAGAGCTTGCACAGAAGTTTTACACAGGATGACCAGGGTGGCATTGCAGCTGCTATCTATAAAGGAATACAAGAGTACTGTCATACAATACTTTTATTGCACATGAATGAGTCAATGTGAATGTGAGTGTCATGCCTTGGTGTCATGGATTTGTTCCCAGTCATGGCATGCAAGTCCTTCACAAGGCATGTTTAGTTCTCTCTAGTCTCTACCGAGACGTGCCCATGGCATCAGTGGCGTAGACAGGTTCTAAAACCTGGGGAGACCACATCTGAATTATTTCGAGACCAAGACAATTGGCTGAAGGTCCTCTGAGTGGGGGGAGGGGGGTCCGTCTGCCGAGACCGCCTGCATAATTTTTTCGAGACCAAAAGTGGGGTGGAGGTGGGGGAGGGGGATGGGGGGTGGGGGAGGGGGGCTTGTCAAATTGTTTTCCAGCCAAGATTATTCATTAAGATGGTCGAGACCAGGCGCACCAGAAGCAGTTTTGGATTGGGAGGCAAAAACTTTAGGGGGCTCACGATTTGTTGTGTGTAGGTGCTCATGCCCAACCACGTGCACAGGGCTGCGCGCAAACTTTGAACCAGATGTGGATATGAGACATTGTTAGGGAGCTAATTAGTGACTGAGCGGGGGTGTCCCCCCTCCCACAGTAGGGAGCTTTTGGATTTTTGGACTTGAAATTGTGCAATCTGGTCCTTACCTAGATAGAAAATTTGGGCTAAACATTGACTGTATCTGGGAAAGCTTGTTATGATTTGATCGACCAGAAATATTAAATATATTTTCAGAAAGAAAACATATAATTGACACACTAATAAATATGCATCCCAAACGCACACACAAATATTGTATTTATATTGTGTCATACACAGTTCCAACATAAACCATATATGCTACATTATGTATGATCCAACAACATAGCCTACTGGAATCACCCCAACGGCGGTAGAGAACGCGGCCATCAGAGGTCTCCGCAGGCACAGATCCGATCGCTACTTCGACCTGGGCATCGACGAGGTCGAAGGCGCACCCATCGTTAAATAATGCTAGGGTTGTCTAGAAAATTAAACCAGTAACCAACATGATACATCAATGCTAGAAAATTGTGTTTTGTTTGCCTTATGTCCCAGTTGGGCAAGTGAAAACAAGATTCGTCAAATTCTAGTGGCCCAAAACTGCCATAATCTTGTAGCCCCAAACAATTGGGGCCAATGGAATTTAGCATCAATGAAATTTGGTAGCCCAAATCTTATTCTAGTGGCCCCATCCAGTGGGCCTGTGCTACTATTGTAGCATAGCGAACTGGTACATACCAACCCACTCATTTTCACTGGTTTGAATCCTACTTGGGACTCGGCATGGTTGAAGTCAAGGGTGCGCCCATTATTAAATAATGCTTGTGTTGTCAAGGGAATTGAACCAGTGATATGCATACAAACCAACTTCATTTTATTCTGGTCCAACCCAACCACTACTTCGACCTCGGGATTACAGAAGTGAAATTGAATGCACTCAAAATGTTTTAGAAAAACATTTAGAAATCCTGTTTTTGTCATGGAGAGTTGGCAACAGTTTGAAATAACCATGTTCAGAACAGTGTGTGTTGGATAATACAATATTTAGAACTTGACTTAATTCTCCACAGTTTTGCGGACAGTGACTGAACACTGTGTATGTGATGAAAAATTCAAACCATGCAGCTACATGCACCTGACACACAAGTCCTGCAGATTTCTGGGAAGTTCATACAAATTTATTAACCAATTATAGGACACATTCTTCTAAAATGTGATGTTGTATATCATAACCATAGAGTATAGAATACAGGTTTCAAACAAATGTTTCTTCATATCCATGGTTATAATGGAACAGTAAATTTGTTCATTCTATCAGAGTGGATTGTAATACTCATGTGATAAGTTGGACAATAAATTCAACCAGATATTTGAACCCTTTTAATCTGGTAGTAGCTAGTTATACAATATCTGCAAGAATCTTCAGGATTGAAGGAGGCAGATTAATCCAAATAAGAAGAAGATTATGTATGAGGACAACAACATAGCCTATAGCCAAGAATGAGTCCCGAGGAGACGAAGCTACCGAGGGGGAGGGGGTATCCCCCTACCACGGAGAAGATTTTGCATTTATGTACTTGAAATGTTGCAATTTGGTGCACCTCACACTTGCAGCCAGAGCAATGCCAGCCTACACTGGAACTACGTGGAACTAGATGGATCTTCGACTGCGCGCAGTCGAAAAAGTATGCCTCCGCTATCACGTGATTTCAATATCAAGCCTAAATTAACGTGCACTGAATTAATTTTTGTTTATTTTTAATATATTTTGAGTCCTGTGACCTTGACCATATGACCCCAAACTTTGATGGCTACATTGGCTCCCTAAGAAACATTCAGGTACCAAGTTTGATTGAAATCTGACATTCAGTGATTGAAATGTTGCCATTACAAGCCATTTTTGCATATATTGAGTCCTGTGACCTTGACCTTTGACCTCATGACCCCCAAAATATAATCTGATCATTGCTACCCCGATGTGTACACTCATACCAAGTTTAAAATTGATCCATAAACCGGTTCTTGAGATATCACGAGAACGAGGCATTTTTGCACATATATTGAGTCCTGTGACCTTGACCTTTGACCTCATGAACCCAAAATCTAACCAGATCATTGCCACCCCAATATGTACACTCATACCAAGTTTGAAATTGATCTGTTAACCGGTTCTTGAGATATCGCGAGAACAAGGCATTTTTTGAACATATATTGAGTCCTGTGACCTTGACCTTTGATCTCATGAACACCAAAATCTAATCAGATCATTGTCACCCCAATATGTACACTCAAGCCAAGTTTGAAGTTGATCCGTCAACCGGTTCTTGAGATATCGCGAGAACGAGGCATTTTTGCATATATATTGAGTCCTGTGACCTTGACCTTTGACCTCATGACCCCCAAAATCTAATCAGATCATTGTCACCCCAATATGTACCCTCATACCAAGTTTAAAATTGATCAGTCAACCGGTTCTTGAGATATAGCGAGAACGAAAACGGGACGTACGTACGGACGGACGTACGTACGGACGGACGGACGGACAACCCGAAAACATAATGCCTCCGGCCACTTCGTTGGCGGAGGCATAAAAAATACTCACCCCAGACCATACGCTATTAGTTACACAACAAACTGAGATAATCTGTTCGCGCGCGAATCGCGCAGCAAAAATGTCAAGTGGATCGATGTATAAATTACTTTTTGACCGTGAAAATTAACAAGTCTTATTTAAACTCATACAATTAATTTTTTCTTTCCCAATCGTATACGCACACACACACAAAAAAAAAAACCTGGGGGGGGGGGGGATGATTGTACCTTGTGAGGTGGGGGATATGCAAAGTTGCAAACCCCGCATCCTCCCTTGTTGTCTATGACCCTGTGTATATGAGTTATGACTAAAAGAATGGATGTCCAATGTGACTGAACAGAGCATACATTCTTTTAGTTGTGCTGTAGGCACGTCTTGGTAGAGACTGCCATTATTTCACACTGTATTTCCATACGCTACTCCAAAGTCTAAACCAAGAGTAGCCTAATGGTTACCTGGTAGGGTGATCAGGCATCAGGCCTAATGAGCCTGATGTGCCTATGTAGTTGCTACTTGGCATGAATGCTCCCTAAGGAGTTGAAATTGCACATTTCAATATGTTGGCTACCAAGCTACCAAGTGGCTACGTCAGTTTGACGTTTCAGCATCTAACTTCTAGAACACAATCTCTTTTTTGTTCGCCATCACGTCGTTTGCCTAGAGTGTGGAACAGTCTGCCATCTAGTGTCAAAGATGCTGCCATTCTTTCATCTTTTCCTTTTAAAGTCATCTATTCTCTCTGTTCAATAGGCTGCAATAGATTGATATGCAACTTCGCTTTAGTATTGTTCCTTGCCATTTTACACTGTCGTATCATAAATAGTCGAGGGAGCGGTAATACTAATGCCAAATTCCTTTATTATCGCGAAACATGTAGATCAAAGCATGTTTACTTTGTATAACTCATAATTACGTAATACATTTTCAATATATCTATATAAATTTGACTTTTTATGAGCCACATTTATTGTTATAATCATTCTTTAATTTATTCATTTAAATTTTTTATTTTCTCTGTTAAAAAGGCTCATTTTGGCTACCAAGGTTATTAAGTTTCAATAATCATTTAATATGCAACTTCGCTTTAGTCGATGGAGCGGTAATACCAATGTCCAATGTCTTTATTACCGCGATATACAGTGCATGTTTTTTTTATATAACTTATATTTTCCGTAAATTCATATAAGTATGAGCCACATTAATTGATATAATATTTTCATCTATGCATTTTCTATTATATGTGGTAGTATATTTAGCTAAATATGGACGTTGGTATAGATATAGGTATACATTAATTGTTATTTATGTTCCGTAATGCTGCATCTTCTGGAGCCAGTGTGTGAGGGTTCACATGCCCTAGGGCAACAGTAATGTACTTTACTTTTGTGAACCCCGACCCACACACTGCTTCTAACTATTTTCTTCTGTCTTGTAACTTGTATTTTTGTAATTTGTGCATATATAGTTGTGTTGTATTTTACATTGTATTGTGCTTTTTGGTCGAATAAATAATAATAATAATAATAGTTCTTTTTGTACAGCACTTAGAAACTAGTGTAGCCTTTTTGAGGGTTTCCGTAGGTCTTCGGTAGCTCCAAGTCTATGTATTTTGTAGTTTTAGTCTACCTCTTAGACCCCTTAACTCCTGTTTCAGGGATTTTGTAGCTCCAAAGACCCTATATTTTGTGCTTGTAGTCAGCTCTTAAGACCCTTATTTCAGAGTTCCGTGCGGCACACCCCCGTCAAAAAATAATTTGAGTGGCAGACCAAGGGTTGCCTCAACGGTACCTGCGTCAAAAATGTTGTGGTAATGACCCGCCCAACTATGACGAACCATTCCCGGGGGTCATAAGGTGCGTCATACAATTAAGTGTATTATGGGCCATTCTTGGTCACGTGTGTGACCCAAAATATGATTTTTTTTAAATAGGATGCTAATATTTCAGTAAGTATAGGAGGTGTGATGATGTGAACTTCATATATGACTTGCATATGTTGAAGTCTTTCAAGTGTAACACAAAAGATTTTATTTAGATTACGTTACCCAAGGACAGAGGTCAAATGGCATCGGTCACGTGTGTGACTTTGCACGAGAGCATTTTTGAAAAAAAAATTTAAAACTCAATTTCACTTTGGAAATCCTGTGAGATATGAAAAGCTTAAATGTTCATATTAGTATCAGACAACAGGATATATGTTAGTAAGAAAATGGTACAACAAATTTTTTTACTCAAACAATTGTTTTTTAATGTATGTTATTATGTGGGGATGTCTGGGTCACGTGTGTGACATTTTGGCCTGGTCACGTGTGTGACATGTGCAATGTGAATGGAAATGGGAATTTTACAAATATCAGGTTTAGATAATTACATAAAGTTTAATTGTCACAAAGTTGGTATCAACATGTACAGGAGAGTAAACGAAATAAGCTAGCTTGATTATTTTTGGAGTTATGATTTTTTTTGAATTATTGAAATATGTAAATTTATATACATTTTATAAAACCTTAGAAATTGATCTTTCTAAATTCTAATAATGGAATAAAACAACTGAAAAAAAAAATTCATTTTTTCCAAAAAAGTTTCACTTTTCAAAGAATGGCCCTATACAGTCTTCCTTTGTAATGATTAAGTAAATAATAAGTAGACCATTTACAATACATTGTAAATGTGCTTGTCAGGGGCAAATCGGGCAAGTAACATTTTAAATTGTCTAGTCTGGTTGCCCAATCAGGCAACTACAATTTAGCTACATATGAGAGATTGCATTGGGTTGCACTTGCATTCGGGCAAGTACAATTTGAAAATTCATGGTTTTACTTGACAAATGGGCAAGTAGAACAAAAGAGTTAGTATGGAGGCTTGAGTAGACATAATACAACTTAAAGACATCCATGTAAAGTGTCTAACTCCCTGAAAATTACTTGGAACTTCCTCAGTTCTCTTCTGCCGTGTTGTTTAGCTTATATAGTAAGTGGTGTTTTCTGCCAAGTATCTTGGTCTTCAAGTATCTTCGCCATCTAAACTTCAACCAACATGTCGACGTCATCACAAAGAAAGCTAACTCTACCAGAGCTTTTCTCCAGCGCAACTTCAGCAACTCTAACCGGAAGATCAAAGAGGCGACCTACAAGACATACGTGAGACCAATAACGGAGTATGTATGCAGCCTCTGTATGGGACCCCCACACACAAAGAAACATAAGAAAAGTAGAGCAGGTGCAACGGAACAGCGCCAGGTTCGTCACGAACACCTTCGACCGCAGAGCAAGTGTCACCGACCTAATGAACAGGCTCCAATGGCAATCCTTACAGAACAGAAGACTACAGGGCCGACTAGCGATGCTCTACAAGATCCGCTTCGGGCTAGTAGATGTACCCTAGATCTGGAATGACCACCTTACCACACTGACAACAAGCACCAGAGGACATGGTAGTAGATTTTTCACTCCACAATGCAGCTCTCAAGTGTGCTCTTCATCCTTCTTCCCTCGCACTATCAAGGACTGGAACGCGTTAAAAATTGACCCAGCAGCCTTCCCTTCACTCGATGCATTCAGAGCAGCAGCAGTGAGGGGCGCCTGCATCTAACCGCCCAACCCCCCACGTTGTTTGTGTTTTATTGTGCTGTCGCGTCTCTGTTTTTGTTTTGTTTGTTTGTTTTTTTGTTATTTTGTTATTTTTTTGCGTTCACTGTAGGCTACTGTATGTGCACCACACAGTGACACACTAGTGCGTAATCTTCAGTCATGAAGTCATGACAAGGAAGAAGAAGAAGAAGAAGAATAAAATAGTGTAATACACGGAAATGTATTAACTAATCAAAAGTATATAGAGTGGGTAGAACGGGCTAACTGGTAAAATAATGGAGTCAAAACAGCAAGCAGTAAATCAAACATACAGGAATCAAACAGGAACATAGGGTAGAACGGAGGAGAACATAAACGATGTTTTGAGGCGATCAAGTCATTGGCAAATATATACACAAATAACAAAAGGATGTAAGATGCAATTAACTAAAAGACAACGTACCTATAACTAAAATGGATCAACCTTATTATTTAAAAGAACCAATAAGAGATGGGGGTGACGATGGAATGTGATCACATGAAGATGAGGATAAGGAAAGATGATCAAACACAATATAAAGGAGGTATGTGGCATCCACATAAAGAGACAGTTAAAGACAGAGAGAAAGAGAGAGAGAGCAAGAGAAAACTATAGAAGTGGCCAGCATGCCAGAGAGTAAACAATAGGATAGAAGTGTTCAGCGGACATGAATGAGATGATTGAAATAACCGAACAGAATACCAACAGATGTTTATAGAGAAGAATGGGGTGACGGTGTAAATAGAGGATGAGCATAATAGAACAGAACTTGAACTAAATACCAATGTCAAAATAACCACCTTACAATAGGGTTGGATTTGTTCATATGTCCCTTCAGTATGAAGATAATTATCATTGAAAATCATCATTTCAAAAGCGTTAGCCAACGCTTTTGGATAAATTTAAACGTACAACTGTCGTAGTTTGACACGCCCGCCCGCGGCCGGTGGCACGCCACGCGATTACGAAATCTGGCCTGCGGAGTAGCCGAAACCTTCGGCAGCACGACGGCAACGACCCGTCGCGCAGGTCGTTGGGCTAAGCGCACGCAAATTCTGTACCGTCTATATTATACACGTGTGCGGAATTCGTCAAACGGACGATTATTACTGCAACAAATCTACGGCAGGCCATCACTTAACCTAACCAGGCGCCGTCCGTAGGACGGCGCCTGGCATTCTGAGCTGTGCATACCGTGATGGAAACACTTTATAGGCTTTAACGGCAAACACACTTGTACAAAACCATAAAATATCATACTTTAAATAACATCTCGGTTCATACTTACGAATTATGTTATGCACGGACATCAATGCTCCAACTGGTAAAACGTCTGATGCTCCATTCGTTTGATTTATCCTGAAATTTACTATAAAACTGGCAAGATTACAGAAGTGACGAAAATGGTATCCGAATTTGTTCGCTGCATGCAATATCAGGTGATCGAAAACTTGTCGGCAATGCGCGAGGTCGCAGGTCAAACTTTGGCGTACGAGCCTGGATGTGCGCGCGTTCTGTACAGCGATTGATCTATATATTTCTGCGTGCGCGATACACTCCTATCGATCCTGTACACGGTATGTGACATGTCAGTCCCTGGCTTATTGTCAACCGATCGCCACTTACGCGCGGATCACCTCCTAGGCCTATCCCGCACATGCGCTATGCATTGCCGACGAGTTTTCGGTCACCTGACATTGCATGCAGCGAACAAAGACGAAGGAAATAACAGTCATCATCATCATCATCATCATCAATTTGAGGTAAGTTATCATTCTTTTGCAACAAATTAAATATCAAGCAAGGTAGGTTGAATGTTTAATTAATGTCTAGAACTAAAAAAATAATAGATGGAAAGTTCTTGAAACCACCCGTCGGCAAATTTCCTACAAAATTTTTAACGTTTCGTCTTCACAGCGCCGTCCTACGGACGGCGCTGATCACAGTTAGCCATCACTCAGTATTCGGTGATAAAATATTAACTCAATATTTGTTTTTTTCACTAGGTAAAAAGTGGACATTTTCTTTCAAACTTTCACAAATCTTCTAATTGTATTTTACAATGATGATGATATTGATATAGGATTGAAGTCTCAAATTTCATTTTGTGCAATATATCTGACACTTTACACGGATCACTTTAAGCGGCTTAATTAGCGCTGTGTGAATTACATTGATTGTAATTGCTATTGACATTATGCGACCCGGCTACAGCACACCCCTACAAGACAAGGGGTTAACAGCATGCTGCATTCATATTCATTCACTCAAGAAAGTGTGTGTATGTTATTGCATACAAATCTCGTTTATTAATTGGCATAAATTATGGTGCACCGATTTGAGAGGATGTTAATTATCCCATGTCCCTAACTGAGAATACACTATTAGTATTACAAACACTAACCTTGCGCTTGGCTTTAGTTTTGCGACTCCATTCCCATTTTAAATCAGTTCCATGTCATGGTAGACAAACTTGAAATCAGGAAACCCGGGCTGCCATATATTTGCGTTGTGTCCTGTACTCTTGTATTACGGGCCGAGCCTAGCCTCGTACGCGTAGTCCGTGGTATAGTACCAAGTACTTTGCATTGAGGGGTCGGGTGCGCAAACACGCCCAAACAGCGATCTGTGTCGCACCCTAATTGCGTGCACTCATGATTGTGTGCAACTGTGCATTGTAATTGGAAATGACGTCATCCCGCGGAGCAGGGGAATCCCCCAAAGGCCCAGCTACAATCTTCAATGGGGAGGGGGTGGGGGAATATTGAATAATTGGGTGTCATTTTTCCCTACCAAATCCCTGTACTGGTCCTTCTGTCGGTATGGTTCTACCAGGGTTATAGGGTTAGGTTATATGTATACAGTGACTATTATAGCAGTGGTGGGGATACACGATTATGCCGTGGCATACTTAATTGTACTTGAATACCTATACTTTGATCCATTTCATGATTTCTCGAACGTCAAATAGTTGACCCCAAACCCTGAACCTAGCTTACCCTAATGTAGACTAGTGATTCTAATCCCTATATCCTCATTCCTCAATCCTATTCCTAATCTTAATCTCTGAATTCTGATGTTGCTAGCAGACAGACAAACGTGGAAGTAGCCTAAACCAAATGTGTGCACACTCAGCATCCGGCCTATATATCAATGTGTTTCTTGAGAATAATTTGTTTAAATTTGTCTTCATGTTGCTTTCTTTTGGACGGCAGGGGACGGGTATATAGGGAAGGGGGATGGGGTGGTTGTTGAGTATGGCCATTTTAAAAATCAGTCTTTCATTTATAATCTGCAGACAATTTGATTTTTCGTGAAATATCAATACCAACGTGGATTGATTATGAATTTTCAGGGATTGTTACTGCAATGATTCATCATCATCATTAACCATCATTTATTAGGCTTCATCATCTACATCACCATCACCATCACCATCACCACCACCACCACCATCATCATCATCATCATCATTCCCAGGACGAAATTCCTATTGAAATTCTAATGGGTTTCTAATTGGTACCCATGCATTGCTATTTCAATTGGTACAAATCGTTCATTTTCCATATGCATGCTATATTTGATTACCGATTGATTTCGATTGGTAATTTACCAATTTATTTCAATTGGTAATTTACCAATTGATTTAAATTGGTATATAATGGTCAATGGGAATTTCATCCTGGGTTATCACCATCACCACCGTCATCACGATACCATCATATCGTCGTCGGTATCATCATCATCAAGATCATCATTCATCATCATTATCACCATCACCACCACCACCACCACCCTCATCATCACCACCACTACCATCATATCATCAAGTGTCAATATCATCATCAACATCATCATATCACCATCACCACCATCGTCAGCATCATCACCACCGTCATAATCACCCATCATATCATCAAGTGTCGATATCATCATCAACATCATATCACCATCATCAACATCATCCTCATCACCACCATCCTCATCACCATCATCACCACCACTACCATCATATCATCAAGTGTCAATATCATCATCAACATCATCATATCACCATCACCACCATCGTCAGCATCATCATCACCATGCACCACCGTCATAATCACCCATCATATCATCAAGTGTCGATATCATCATCAACATCATATCACCATCATCAACATCATCCTCATCACCACCATCCTCATCACCATCATCACCACCACTACCATCATATCATCAAGTGTCAATATCATCATCAACATCATCATATCACCATCACCACCATCGTCATCATCATCACCACCATGCACCACCGTCATAATCACCCATCATATCATCAAGTGTCGATATCATCAACATCATATCACCATCATCCTCATCATCACCATCATCACCACCACTACCATCATATCATCAAGTGTCGATATCATCATCATCAACATCATATCACCATCATCATCCTCATCACCACCGTCATCTTCACTATCATCACCACCACTACCATCATATCATCAAGTGTCAATATCATCATCATCATCATTCATCATTATCACCTGCCATCACCACCGTCATCAGGTACCATCATCATCAACACTACCATCATATCAAGTGTCGATGATGATATCATTAATGAATTATAATAATGACGATGTCGTTGGTGGCGATGATCAAATATTGAACCATGTTTTTTCCACACTTGTTTTTCTATGTGATATCAATGGTCAACATAATTCTTCAGACAAAGTGTGGTACGTGCAACATGAAGTTGATCTTACTCTCTAATCCATGTACAATAGCGCCATCTACCGCCCAGTATAGGGAGCACGGAACTGCCGTTTTGGTTGTTTTTGTGTGAGCGTCAATCAGACTATAAGAGAGTTTGAAATGAGGGCGATGGACAAGGGTGCGTGTATGAATGGCGTAGCGTGGTTTGACCGATTGAGGGCACACCTTATATTTCTTATTGGTTTTTTCAAATTATAATTATTATTATTAATATTTCTTATTTTATGTATTTACTTATTATTATTAATTTATTATTATTATTTATGTTTGTTGGGGGGGGGGGGGGGGGGGGGGAAGCACGTACGTGCCCCCCGGTCTCTATGCCACTGTATGAACATGACCCCAATAGTAATGCGTATGTGTAGGGGGCTGGATATGGATGTAGAAACGAGTCTGTTTCTGCCGAGGGGTGGGTTGAGATATTTTGCCCAAATATCGGCCTTATAGCGCCATCATCAGTGGCAGCTCGGCTAGTATGCTCCCCGGGGAGTTGATAAGGTACGCAATATCATTGTGTGGGTTTGAAATGTACCTGATGTCCATGGGTGATAATAATTTAATAATTATTTAAGCGCTTTAATAAGAGGCTCTTTGAAATTTGCGCTATATAAATGTCAATTATTATTATTATATTTCTCTTCCTGATTTCACCAGACAATCACAAATTAAAATTCCCCCAAACTGACAGGAATTTGCCCATCAAATTGTTTGTGCACACTTGCTGCACTGGTACTTTATCTCAGTCAGTAACGTCACGTAGAAATAAGGTTGCATTTCTGTGCTGATCTGTCCATACATTGGTTCAAATATTGGTTCATTGGTTCAAATACAATTTACATATACTAGAATGGGATTGGTTCATTGGTCAAATACAATTTACATATACTAGAATGGGATTGTTTCATTGGTTCAAATACAATTTAAATATACTAGAATGGGATTGGTTCATTGGTTCAAATACAATTTAAATATACTAGAATGGGATTGGTTCATTGGTTCAAATACAATTTAAATATACTAGAATGGGATTGGTTCATTGGTTCAGATACAATTTAAATATACTAGAATGGGATTGGTTCATTGGTTCAAATACAATTTAAATATACTAGAATGGGATTGGTTCATTGGTTCAGATACAATTTAAATATACTAGAATGGGATTGGTTCATTGGTTCAAATACAATTTAAATATACTAGAATGGGATTGGTTCATTGGTTTAAATATAATTTAAATATACTAGAATGGGATTGTATGTAGAATTATCTTTTAATCATGATGCTACATATATAAATTATTGAAACAATTAATTTTACCAGTCAGTGCTCTGATGATTCAATACGTATTGTGTTTTTTCACATGGGAATCATCTTCTTAATTCAACATATTTTGTGATTCAGGATCCAAATAAATAGTTGTTTTTGTAACTTTTCTGATCTGGAATATGGCAAAGAAATTGAAGGGCCAAGTGAAGGGTAATTACAATGAACTGCTTGTTCTGTATAGACTGGTAAGGAAATATGATCTACACAATGAGGTACACAATACAATAATAACAAAATAAACAATTCGTTGTTGCATACAATTCGTTGTTGCATATAATACAGGGTTGTATACAAATATATAATTATATTTCATTTATTTGTATAAAATTTAACAATTTGGCACAAATGTTAGTTGTTATGGTTCAGAAGGTTTGGATTATATACACATGAATAGCAACGAACTAAACTTACTGGACTATTTGCTTGAATTCTACAAAAGATAGATATTTGATGTATAATTTATACAAATTAGAACTTTGTGCAAATGCTAAAATTATCCACTGGTAGTTTGTAACAGTGCTGTACAAAAACATGTCTGTCATTTATATGTACATTTAGCAAGAAATTAAGACAAATTTTGTTCTAGTACATTATTTCCTGATGATACATATTTCTTATTACCGTAGTATCAATCCTACTGCACTGGAATAACTGCAGGTTACATAAGCAAATAATACAATTCTTTTCATGTTTGCTTTGATTTCAGTTGCATCACATTGTATTTCAATTTGTATGAAGGAACATTTCCCATTCTGACTTGTGTTGACATTAAAGGGACTTAGTAACATTGTCCAAATCCTCAAAATAAAATTTTAATTCTAGCGGTTCCCTCATACCGTAAAACTGTGTGTATAAGGCGCACTTTTTTCCGTCGGAAAAAAATTCAAAGTCGGGGGTGCGCCTTATACACAGGTATAGCAAAAAAAAAAAAAAAAAAATTATATATATATTTTTTTTTTTTTAGATTTTTTTTTTGGGACACCCTGTAGTCATGTTCAATGCATATTACACTGGTGTAGAGCATGACAAGAGCTTGTTGTCTGTTGTAGCATTCAGCAAGATATACCTTTTTCACACAAAACAAATATTGGTTACAAATTTAAAAATTGCAAGTTTATTGAGCAAATACTGCACCTAATGAATATTCATACATTCGTGAGCAGCAGGTACTCATTATATATGCAATTATCTAACCAGTGGTTATAAATTTTGCTCATAATTGAAAATAGTTGTTAGTTAATTAAGAAAATTGCATATATTGAATGAGTATAAGTGCTTATGAATATTCATGAATAAGAATATGAATATTTATGAGCACCAGTGTTATTGCTCAATGTGTGCAATTTTTGTATGTGAAAAAATGTATATGATGATGAAAGCTACAATTGACATTAAGCCCTTGATATGCCCTAGACCAGCGATGTAAGTATTCCAACAGCACTACAGGGTGTCTAAAAAAATACAGGGTGTTTTTTTTTTTTTTTGAAAGTTGGGGGTGCGCCTTATACACGGGTGCGCCTTATACACGGGTGCGCCTTATGCACAGAGTTTTACGGTACCTTGTTGCATTCGTATTCGTATTAACAATAAAATCATGGGACCGGTTTCGGTTTTTAAAATTTCCCTTTCGTTACAAAGGTATGTACGATCGAAGTATTCAGATAAGAAAAACTCCCCCAGAGTTTTCGCTCATTACTTGGCAATGCAATGTCCATTTGACTTGAAATTTTCACACAATACCCTGTGGACATATGAGATAACAACAATATACATTGCATCAACCATTCATCACTTTTTGCACATGTCAACAAAGTTACTAGATCCCTTTAACATGTGAACAAAACAATAAATTAATACAAATCTGACACAATAGCACAGAACAATATCAAATAAAACAGCAAGAAAACTGACCTTACTGTTGAGTAAATGTAGTCTTTTTACATATTTAGCTTAATTTCAGTTGCATTATTTTGTACATATGTATTCTAATAATCATATTTCATTCAGTAACATATTTCAGTTCTCCCATGACTTGTGAGTCACATGAATCATGGTTTCATGGCAATTGCTCAGGCCAAAATTGATCCACTAATAGTTTTGAATAAACCAACAAAATGTTTCTTACTCTAACTGAATCACTAACAATAATACTAACACTAATGAAGATATTTCAAATAAAAACAATAATAATAACAATGTTAATAATAATAATGATAACAATAATAATAATAATAACAATTATCATAATACTAACAATTTGTCATTTGACACTCCAGGTGCATATTGTTAAACATAATCTAAACATAATCCTTAGTCCAAACCTAACCCTTAATGATTAGCATGGTGACATAAACACTCAAACAAATTGCCACCAGAGGACTTGTTCAAACCACAGCTCATGATATTGTTGCATTCTTCACTGAGTAGCTGGGAAACCTTTGTTTACTGACAGTATGATGAATGAGGATTACTCAAATGTACCAAGGCTCAACTGAACATCTCTGATTAGAATGAAGATTTCAGCAAATGTCGATCAACTGAAAGATCTGATTATAGTGTCTTTTTGTGACAGTTTATATGAAGAAAGAAATATGACAAGACTGCTTTACTAAAACACCTTTGACACATTATATTGGGAGTCAATGAGGGTAACATAACAAATATACTTTTGATCCGAGTAGAATCATAATCATAGGCAGAATGATAAATGTAACTAGACAATTACACTGTTATAACAAGTTATGACAAATTATGCACCTCAAATTCCCAGCGATTATAAATAAATCCTTTTGATTTTATTCCAGTGGAGCCTCTTCATAACGAGGATATTGGGACCATCAACATACTTTGTTTTGTAGAGGCTTTTGTTAAATCAGATAGAGCTCGTTATAACAAGGTTCCAATGTATCATGAAACTGCTAAATGAATCCACTATGATGCAATGAACATTAACTTGTTATATCAGGGGAGGGGGAAATAAATATAAAGAACTCTTACCAGTAAAATTATTCTGTTTTGTAGAGGGTTTTGTTATATCAGAGCTCGTTATAACAAGGTTCCACTGTATCATGAAACTGCTAATCCACTCTGCAAAAGCCTGTGTAGTCAATAAGGGTTGCATCTTCATCAGAGGCAGAATGACAAATATAACAAGTAGACAAATGCACTTATAAACATTTAAAACTAATGATTATGTAATCTATATTGGTAGTGATCATATATATTTATTTAAAACTCTTTGCAAGAATAATGTTTGACTACAGTATTTAGAAGGCTAATATACATGTACATGCATGCATTTTATGCAATATTCCATATTTACAGTGAGTTGTAAATAAATCCTTTATATACGAGTCATATTCCATACACTTCACGTGGAGTGAATATATAGTGGCTACAGTACTGAGCAATATAGTGTAGAATGTACATGTATGTATAACATTAATAGTACTGTGTTTATTTAGCTGCAATACAACTGTACATACTTCATATGGTTACATTACACACATAATATACATTATGTTGCATCATTAATATAACATATATTTACAATTGTACATACTGGAAAGATACCATTCATACCTTTACACCCAGTAGCATTTGGCTCGAAATGTATATAATTAAAATGTGCGTGGCACCAAGTAAAAAGTAAACAATATTTATGCTAAGTAATGAGAAAAGGAAAAATCTTTGCACAATCCAATCAATAGTACAGACTGGAAGACATTTCCAATGTGATCAAGATAATATGTTGAAAGACACTACATGTACATCAATTCCCTGATTAAAAAGGCCCTTGTAATACATCAATGTCAACCATATGGATCTTATAGTTATAAGAAAAAGGGAACATCTTTGCACAATCCAATCAACAGTACAGAGTAAAAGACATTTCCTATGTTCAAGATAATATAATGAAAGACAAGCATCTACATATACTTCATATACTTATGAGAACAATTGAAAATCTTTGCACAATCAAATCAACCATACAGAGTGGAAGACATTTGCTCTGCGTTCAAGATAAAACAATGAAAGACAAGCCTGTACTTCATATAATATCAATTCACTCTTTCATATGTACCTCAAAGTGAATGAAGCTTCCCCTAAGGGTCAACATCTAAGGATCCCTTGGCTAGACCTGCTTTGGGCTCAAGAAGATCTGATTACTTTTGTTGTTGGGTGGTATTCTATAAGAATCTTAACATCTAATTGAAACTTATGGAAAAGGATTGAAGCAAGTCCTAAGATGAAGCCTGGTATTCTGTAAGTTTTTTTAAAGTTAATCTTAGACCAATTTGAACTTCTTTCAAAAATTGCTTTGGTTAGGCCCACTTGGTGAACAATAATACTTGCTTCATGTTTGTTGTGCAAGAAGAAACATTACAACTCAATTATTAAAATAAAAAGCAATTTCTGACTAGTTAGATCACATCTTCATGCCACAAATTAAATATATGTTTGTCATGTTCATCCTAAGATACCAAATAGGCCTATCTTAGGAAGATCTTAAAGTTGATCTTTAGACCAACTCTGAAGATCAACTTCCAGAATACCACCCCAGCCTGATGCTAGGTTTGAATGGATGTGTCCTGCAGGTCTGGCTGACTAACTCTGACTTGATTGCATACATGTCATACCATGCATACAAACAAATTAACATAGATTGATTTCCTACATGGAGCCAGGCGACAATGTTACATCTCGCATTACAATATTCCAGTCATGTATTACATCTGCATTACAGTAAAACCTTATATATATCAATGTATCGGGGCTTACACATAACAAAAATACACAGAATAAAATAGCTATAAAGAGGTTCCACTATACAATGTGAAACAGCCTAAATTGCTATATAAGGTACTTCATTACAAATATAAATACATACATGTAGAACCTGAACACATGAAATAGCATAGCAATATTAGGTACCTTGTTGTAACAGAGCTCGTTATAAAGAGGTTCCACTGTATAATGTTCCTACATACCATTACAAAGGTACTGTATGTATAACTACATGACTATGGCATCACATAGATGTACATTGCAATGGAATTATATCTTCATTAAAATGGTAGAGTAGTCTCCACAATCAGGAAGGCTGTTGCGAGGTATTCTACCCCTTTAACATGAGTATAATTAGCCCTTTCAATCGTAACCCATTAAGCAGAGGCTACTCTATACATATAACATATATAACATATCCTGTAGTCAAGGGGTTAACAGGTTTACCCCATCAAGTGGAGAAAATTGTACATGCACCAACAGAAGACCAACATAACTCAGTCTGATATGAGATTAACCATATGTTTGCTATAGCAAAACCTGGCACTTTTCGGTAATGCACGTTTTGAAGAAATGGGCATTGATTGTAAAATTGAAACGATCATATCTTCGCCAATTATTGACCAATTAGTTGGACCAAAGCATCAAATGAAAATTGGGAGGGTATGAAAATCCACAAATGACGGGTTTTGCTATAGCCGGTCACATATATCTGATCCCTATGTTGTGACTGCCAGTGGTGGTTGAAATGAATGGAGGGGCATTCCTGTGTCAAACTATGTTGGGGTATGTGCAACGCCCCACCCGTGCTTCCCAGAGCTGCTCCGGTCCCCATAGCTACTCCACTGGTGACTGCCATATATAGCCTCAGCATACAGTCATTTACAATCAGACATTTAATTCTGCCTTTGATTAATTTTGTCTGTTTCTATCAATTGTTTATTGTGGATTTACTAGTAGTCCCTGTGACATTTATCATTAGTACAGTGGTATCACATATACATCTACCCTTACAGTGGTATCACATATGCATCTACCCTTACAGTGGTATCACATATGCATCTACCCTTACAGTGGTATCACATATGCATCTACCCTTACAGTGGTATCACATATGCACCTACCCTTACAGTGGTATCACATATGCATCTACCCTTACAGTGGTATCACATATGCATCTACCCTTACAGTGGTATCACATATGCATCTACCCTTACAGTGGTATCACATATGCACCTACCCTTACAGTGGTATCACATATGCATCTACCCTTACAGTGGTATCACATATGCATCTACCCTTACAGTGGTATCACATATGCACCTACCCTTACAGTGGTATCACATATGCATCTACCCTTACAGTGGTATCACATATGCACCTACCCTTACAGTGGTATCACATATGCATCTACCCTTACAGTGGTATCACATATGCATCTACCCTTACAGTGGTATCACATATGCACCTACCCTTACAGTGGTATCACATATGCATCTACCCTTACAGTGGTATCACATATGCATCTACCCTTACAGTGGTATCACATATGCATCTACCCTTACAGTGGTGCAGCTTGGTCAGACTGATTGGGAGAGGGGGGGGGGGGGGGGGGGCACACCTTATGTATTTCTTTGTTTTTTCAAAAAATGTCCCCTTATATTTTCTATTGTTCCCCCCCCCCCCCCCCCCGGGCCCCCATCGCTACGCCACTGTACCCTTACAATGTAAGCAGCATGTATGATCTGCTGTCCTGATCCAACCAGGCATCCTGCTAATGTTACAACTGACTCTACCACATCCAAAAGGATTATGCTGCACATGCGCACACAAAATGAGCATTCTCCATTTTGTACCAATATGATCCATACAACCATACAACCATGATGGATCCTGCTAATGTTACAAACGACTCTACCCCATCCAAAAGGATTATGCTGCACATGAGCACACAAAATGAGCATTCACCATGTTTGTAACAATATGCATTCCAAACAACTATGGATGGATGATAACAAACTCAAAACTGGCACAGGTACGCTGGCCCAAGCAGGGCCACTGAGCTTGCTTTGATCGCCATCAGAATTCATTGATGCTTAATCCACTGGCCTGAATGAGCAACCAAATAGGACATACATTTTAATGTTTTTCTTTGTTTGGGGCCCCCCAGATTTAGGATTTGGGCCACTAGGATTTGAACAATGTTGTTCTTTCTTGCCGAACTGGGCCACAAGACTAAAAAGTGAATAGTTTCATCAACATATTATAAAAACTCTTTCATTGGGTGTATTGAAACGACTGTGAGATTTAATTAACTAAGGACTGACGAAAACATGTTGACACTGCGTGCTTGAAGAAGAGCCGATTACCCTCCAGCAGGCAAACATGAGTTCACCATTCAGACCAGGGTTGATTTAGTACATGAATGCACAGAGTTCAGGATGTAAAGCCTACACATGTTTGTAGCTATTCAGTGGTTATTCTGAATTAAGTAGTTATAAAGGATAATTTGGACAAACTTAATTATGCAAATCTCACTATAAAGGCAGTGTTCTGCAGGCAATTTATGCATGTTCTGCACCCGGGGGGGGATTTCACATCCGCAAATCCAAAAATCCCGTATAAAAAAGGGGAAATATGAAAAAAGGGACCCATGTCTAAGGATTTTTTTGATGAAAAGGGGACCCATGTCTAAGGATCTTTCTTGAAAAAGTCACCCTTCCCAGTGGCACATCCCCGTATACCCAATATACGTGAGTATATCTGTGCTCATTCAGTCATGAAGTGATAAATGTATCTGATTTTCACAGAAAATGTAGAGAACAATTTGTAGAAATATCATGGTAAGAGGACATCTTGAAACAGTTATCGGTTATAAAATTATGAGCAGTTGTTTAGGGGGGTAGTTACTTTTTGTGTTTGGTTTATCATGTATCAAGTGAACAAATCAATTTTATGAGGTAAATATGTTTTGCATATTTTTAAAAATTTAAGCAATTGTTTTCTTACTTTGCATTCGATCACACCAGCATTTATATTTGTTTTATATTTGAAATATGTTTCACTAGAAATTGGTTATCAGGGTTCAACATGATTTTTAGCCATTCCTGTATTTATTGCAAAAAAAAATTGTACTGCCATATTTAAAAAATCATACTAAATACAGATAAATCATACTACTTGGCAGCTCTGATTAACAATAGCACATTTTTATACTAACATAATTATGTCCATTTCTCTCCACTTTTCCTTCAGTTGTTCTGTTGGTACTGTTGAACTTGAGCTCGGTGTAGTTGACCTGAAGTAAGACAAAAATAGATTGAAACAAATTTGAATTAAAGGACATAATGCATGCAGCAATGCTAGATATACAAAACTTTAAACACTGGTGGAATTAAAACATAATAAGGAGCTCTGGAAGAATTTTTCCTAGGTTTCCAAGTTTAATGAACTTTATGTTGATCGATCTAACATATTATTTGAAATTGCAACTCATCATATCTATAATACCCGTTACCTTTAACATTTTACCCGATAACCCCGATATCTCATCAGCTCGAAGATAAGATACAGGCATCTAGTCGATTGCAAACGTCAACTGATTCTGGAAATATCCAGGTAACAAAAATGGGACATATGAAATCACATAATTACAGACAGATCGACTAACCCAAAACCCAACCTTGTGGCGTGACGTAGGGTCCCTGGACGGGCGTTGGCATGATGGAGTGCTGGCTGTGCATGGGGATGGCCTGTATACTCTGCTGGCCCCCCGCCCCCACTGCCCCTGCGTGCTGGAGAGGAAGACCGTCTTGGGGTGTGGGTGGGGCGAGGTGTGGACCGGGGTGATGTTGGTGAGGTTGTTGGAGGGGTGCGGGTGTTGCTGGTACGCCTGGATAAGCTGTGGGTGCAGGTGTTGCATCATACTTAGTTGCTACTGTTGCCGCCTGCTGCTGATGTTGCTGCTGGGTGTGATTGCTCCCACTGTGGGTGTGGCGGCTAACCCCACCCTGATGCGAGGTGGCGGCCATTGCAGCCATCATCTGGTGGTTCTGTGGCTGGCCCAAACCCTGCATGCCTTGTGGGTAGAATTGTTGTTGCTGCTGTTGCTGCAAGTAGAATTAAAATCAACAGTCAGATGTTACATTATTACTTTAGGCAGAAGCTTATTGCTAGGCATGCACAGGACGAATCAATGTATTTGAAACTGCAACTTGAAAGATGAAAATGAGAATATGAAATATCATTTATAAAATAGGAAATTGGAGTCCACCAATCAGTTTGGAACTATGATATCTACACATTTCAGCAAGTCAACTGTAGTAAGCAAATTATTCTGATGGTTATTGACTACTTATGTTACAGTGAATCTGAATAAAATTTGAATAAATTACATAACTCCCATAATTACAACCTAACACTTAATTTTACAATTCCAAGCAATTTCTTCTTTTCTATCGTTCTAACTGCCACATTCTAGCTCTTTTTCACAAAATGTTAATGGCAAAACTAGTGTACCTGTTGATTGGCCTGATGCATGACCTGGCTAACCGGGCTGGGCGATGGCCTGGCGGCGTGGGCAACCTGTTGCTGCTGCATCAAACTGCCCTGGGGGGCCTGCCCCTGGGGTGTGTGTGTGAGGGGTGGAGTGGTGTGCTGGTGAGCGTAGGGGTGTTGCAGATGGGACTGCTGATGATGCTGGTTAACCGGGCTGGGCGACGGCCTGGCGCTGTGGGTGGTCTGCTGCTGCTGCATCACACCGCACTGGGGGGCCTGCCCCTGGGGTGTATGTTCAAGGGGTGGGGTGGTGTGCTGGTGGGCATGGGGGTGCTGCGGATGGGACTGCTGATGATGTTGGTGCCCCTGGTGTTGGTGAGGGTGATGCTGGATGTGTACTGTGGGGTTCTGGTGGTGCTGGGGCTGTGGCTGGGGCTGGTGCACCTGCAGATAATTAGGGGTGGGCATGGGCACCCCCTGCGATGAGTTGGGCAGGTTTCTAGAGTGCTGGAACGCGCTCATACCAGCTGCTGTTTTTCAAAGAGAAAGAAAATGTTTTAAAGAAAAGCTGTTAAGGTAACTGCATGGTACTAAATCGATTAATCAAACTAGCTACATTTGTCAGAGAGAAAAAAAAACATGCACTAACACTGCAGCATTAAAAGAAAAATGTAACTGAATGTAAACAAAATCCGTTTGTCAGTGGCATAATGGCATTATAACACAAAAGATCAGATCAGTTAAAATCTTATTAACATGTGAAATTACTACAAACTTGCCAAGCAATTATGAATTACAGTTAAAGGGATCTAGTAACTTTGTTGAGATGTGCAAAAACTGATGAATGGTTGATGCAATGTATACTGTTGTTATCTCATATGTCCTCAGGGTATTGTGTGAAAATTTCAGGTCAAATGGACAATGTATGGCCAAGTAATGAGCGAAAATGCAAAGTGATATTGGGTGATATTCACCAACTCACTGCATTCACTTTGTACAGGGATGAAAATCTCGCCCGGAGATTTTCTTATCTAAATACTTCAATCATACATATCTTTGTAATGAAAGGGAAATTTGAAAAACCGAAAGCTGTCCCATGATTTTATTGTTAATACGAATACAACAAGGTATAAAGGAACCGCTAGAATTACAATTTTATTTTGAGGATTTGGACAATGTTACTAAGTCCCTTTAAAACCTATTGGCCTGAATTCTCATCAGTGGCTCAACTTGTGCCTGGCCTAAAAAACAAAGACTACCGGTAACCAGTTAACCCACTAAGAACATGACTACTTACGAATCATCTGCGCATGTGGGAAGACCATGAGAGGTGCATCCTGGGATAGCTGGTGTTGTCCATGGCCCCCCTGTTGTGCTGCAGCCATGTTCTGTTGGCCAGCTAGCCTCTGTGTAACAGCCTGTCAGTAAATGAAACATATTGAAAAGATGACCAACACAGGTTATAATAATTTTGTATTATACCTATTAGCCATTAAATTACGCATAATAAATGATATAAGTCAGCATGCTCATTCAAAATATTCAAGTCAAAAGGCAATCTGTATATTAAATGAGAGTGCAACTTTTTAGTCAGGATTTTGCATTGATATCGCTGTCAAACCTGGATAGGCAGCCACAGGTTGGTTGATAAAATCGGGTTGACGGTTGAGGAATATAAGACGACTGAGGAAGGTGGCTTGGTGGACGAATGTTTATGATCTGGGCATAGGATTGATCTGTTTGTGTTCTGCATACTGGATTGAGGAGATGATCTGGATGGAAGATGAGCAATCTGTGCAGCATTGGGCCACTGCTGAACTGGATGATGGGCTGATCCACTGGGAGCTGGATCAGAAGCTGGATGACTGTGTTTCCGTTTACGTGCGTGAATAGCCGGTTCTGATGTGTTTGATGAGTGTGCTGAGTGAATGTCTCTGTTGATGGAGATGCATGATTACATGGCTGAAATGATGGTTGCCAGTCCTGTTGACCAGAGGTCTCAATGGGCCGAGATGAGGTTCCCCTGTAATAATGATACAAAATACATTTATTTATCTGAGTGAATGGTGAGCGATTTTAGTCTGTGGGTATGTTACATGTGTTGCTGTGTTCTGCAATCGTGGTTGTGGAGATGGTCTGGCTGTAAGATGAGGAATCTGCGCAGCACTGAGAGACAGCTGAGCTAGTAGATAGTTGGTTCAGTCAAAAAAATAGAATTTTTTTTTTGGCAAAGAAAACGTACCGTCGTATTTTCATCAACAAAACGTACTAAATAGGATAAAATCATACTGGTTGGCATCTCTGTTACAGTGATATTGTGAGTCTTTGGGAGACTAACAAGCAGTTCTTGAATAGTGGGGAGGTTCCAAATGCATTGCATCAAGTTACTTTCTGCCTGCCATCAGTTCTCATCAAAGAAAAATGTCAACCCTTACTAGGCTATGTTATAGCCAGGGGGAGGGGGAATCAGGCAGAGTCAACCCCCCCCCCCCTCCCTCCTCTGTGATCTCGGTCAAACAAGGTGCGGTGGTGACATAATAAACAAGATTTAAAAATTGAGTTCCTTGTAAATAATCAAAATCCTCATAATTAATAATTCTTGATGCAAATCTGTGCTGAAATCTCTTTTGGAAAAGGCTTATTTTATGCATAAATGTTCTTATGACTTAACACTATCAAGCCCAAGCTATTTTGGCGTTCCCAGGCCCAAGGGGGGGGGGGGGGGGGGCTCATAGGGCCCCCCCCTCTCTAATTTCTTTATTAGTCAATCAACCACTTTCATATTTGGGACACATGTCAAGCAGGTCAAGCTCTACAAGTTGCAATCATAACATTTTTTTAAGGTCACCATATGAGGGCTCTATTTACGATAATATGATGAAAAACATAGAAAATGTCATAATTTAGAAGTTTTTGAGCTGTTTTCGCCAAATGGACTGCTATCAAGTAGACAAATTTAAATTTTAAACATAATTATGTAATATTACATACTGTATTCTGGAACATAGATTATGACATTTCTGTGGAATTTGATGGGTTTTAGAGGCCCATTAGGTCTGCAAAGTCATTGTGTAGGTGACCTTCACATGACATATCAGACACATTACAGTACATGATTATGTATGTATGCAATTTCTTCAATTTTACCCAATAACTTGAACCAAATTGATTTTTTTCATAACAAATTGTTTGTAGACATCATGAGAAACCCCCTTTGCAGATTTTAATCACAAAAATATCATAAAAATACATATAAACTATATTTGATTGAATTCTTATTATATTCATTGTTTTACGCCATTTTGTCTTTAAAAACAAAAGAATTCTTGTTTCCTGTTTCAGATGATTCTCATAAAATATGATCAGAAAAACACCCAAACTTCACTTGTTTACTGAAAGAAAAACACAAAATTAAAAATTAAAAACATGCTCTTCAGTTTATGGTTACCATGGCAAGACAAAGTGGCCAATATCGTCAAACTGTATACCAAAATGTTCGCAATAAGATTTTAGGAAAAGTCCCCAAATTTGGTGACAATCGAATGAAAACTGTGGAAGCAGTGATCAAAAGTATGGTAGGGGGGCCCCAATGAGCCCTCCTTAGGCGTTATAGGGTTAACTATTCAACATCAACAGAAAGTATGGTAGGGGGGCCCCAATGAGCCCTCCTTAGGCTTGATAGGGTTAACTATTCAACATCAACAGAAAGTATGGTAGGGGGGCCCCAATGAGCCCCCCTTAGGCTTGATAGGGTTAACTATTCAACATCAACAGAAAGTATGGTAGGGGGGCCCCAATGAGCCCCCCTTAGGCTTGATAGGGTTAACTATTCAACATCAACAGAAAGTATGGTAGGGGGGCCCCAATGAGCCCCCCTTAGGCTTGATAGGGTTAACTATTCAACATCAACAGAAAGTATGGTAGGGGGGCCCCAATGAGCCCCCCTTAGGCTTGATAGGGTTAACTATTCAACATCAACAGAAAGTATGGTAGGGGGCCCCAATGAGCCCCCCTTAGGCTTGATAGGGTTAACTATTCAACATCAACAGAAAGTATGGTAGGGGGGCCCCAATGAGCCCCCCTTAGGCTTGATAGGGTTAACTATTCAACATCAACAGAAAGTATGGAAGGGGGGCCCCAATGAGCCCCCCTTAGGCTTGATAGGGTTAACTATTCAACATCAACATTTGAAATAGCCAATGTTTTCCTTATTTACTGTAGTTCTTTGTTTGTTGACTTACTAAATGCATGGTTTCTTTTACTCAATCAATTGACCATTGCCCAATTATTATAACCTTGAAATAAATAAGTTCCACAAATTAGAACTAAACATAATGAAGTTTACATAAGATTTGTACATAAATCACACAATGGAGACAATTCTGGGATGACATCCACTACCAGAAGAACACATGACTCTGTAACGGTTTACCCAATCACAAACTGGCTTCATTATTGCACAATATTTCACTTGGGAGACCATGCTCTATGTACTGTTTTGTTGTTAGGGGGTTATGCACATGCCCCGATGCACCCATTGCATTAACAGATGAACCCTGAAAATGAGTCATTTTATGCAATCTAAAGCAAATCAGTAATTGAAGAGCTTATTTCCAAAAGGGGCTATATCTACTTTTTCAATTTCTGGGAAAATCAGTTTTTTTTTTGGTACTATGGGAATATGAAAAATTAATGTTCAATATTTTGATTTTGATCTCGTAATTCGTCCTAAAATTTAGATTTCTAGATAGCTACGTAGCGCATTAATGCGCCAATATCGTTAACTCATTTTTTATGGAAAGTGGATATAGCCCCTTTTGGAATTAAAGGGGACCACCAGGCAAAGAACAACACATTATTATATGTTTTGGTACCGTTTTGTGATATCAAATAGATACCCAACATTTTACAAAGGGTTGTGTAATTCATTAACAAAGCTATTAATTTCCACCACTTACGGAACCACTACTATTTCCTGGTTCCTTACGGGCCAAACATTTGCGAGTGCGCCAATGCTATTCATGCATACGTTTGTAAGCAATAGAATCCTGTGCGATTCGTTCGCTCTGCACACCGTTCATGCCGTTATTCTTCGCAATTCAGACCACATGAACGCACGGTGATGCGTTTTCCAATTTTTTTTTTTTTTTCTGATAAGAATTTTTTTTCTTTTTCTGATAAGAATATTATTTTTGGGTGGTGGTGGTACCCTTTAAGCTCTTCAATTCTTACCCAATATACCTTATTTTAACATGATTTTGAGTGGCTTCAGCCTCTCCAGGCATCTGTGCACCACTGGAGCAAGGTTGCTGAGAATGTCCTCCTGGTCTCTCTGTCTCAGTTGCTGTATTACTTCCTGGGTCTAGTAGTCCAGGCATCTGTGCCCCACTGGAGCAAGGTCACTGAGAATGCCCTCCTGGTTCCTCTGTCTCACTTTCTGAATCACTTTGTCTGTCTGGAAGTCCATGATGCACATGATGCTGCTCTCCATTATATCCACCATCATCACAGTACTTCCTGTAAAGTGGAAATGTAATTAGTAGGAACCACCAGCATTGGCACTTTGGAGCTCAGTTAGTAGAGCACAGGTCCAACAGGCAACTAGTTCAAATTTTGATAAGATGGGGTGGGCTGATGATTCAAAGAGTAACCCCTGCAAGACATGGCATTATAATGACAGTATAAATAGCTGACAAATCTATCAATACAATGGAGTAACATTATTGCACTTATTGTTTAGGTTCCAACTTACTATTTTTGTTGACATCGAAGAAGAATTATTAGTATGCTCTAAATACTGTAGAAACGGTTGAACTATAATTATAACAGCAAAAATCCTGTTTCTATCTATTTGATGTCTTCGAAAAAAAGGAAGGAAATTGACCTGCACATTAATGGAGCACATGGAGCGTCACCCCTATATGACTAGGCATGGGGTGTTGGTTTGTGTCACGATGCCGCTGCCCCCATGCCCTCACTGCCAGATGAGGGTGGGCCGAGCGGTTCTCATACACAAGGATTCCTTTGGGCAGAAGTATATCCACCTGGGTAGTTCCGCTGCCTGACACCTTCACAATTCTGTTTACCCAGATACCAGGAGGAATGGCTGGACCCCTTCTCTTCTGATGAACTCTGTCTCGAAGCTTTGCTAGGCGTATAGGCGCTATATAAGCTACCTACAAAAGTAAGTGGCCATACTTTTGTGTGTGCGTTGCTGTGTAATCATTGTATGTTTAATCAGTAGCGACTAGTCAAGTGCCAAGTTATTCTGCCTTATTGTGTCTGCATTATTGCCCTTCTCTTTGCGTCCAACCTGCCAGACAATGGGGAGGGCGTGGGACAAGTAACTTACCTCAACCTCCTTTTCGCTGACTTTGCCTCATTGCTCGAAGAGGATGCTACAGGTACGGTGCTTGAAGCTGAAATATACAAAAACAGGATAAATAAAATACATTTCCAAGTGAAGTAAATATTTTACTAGATACGTCTTCTTTAGTCTACATTATTGTTTATAAAATATTCTAAATGTATACTAAATGTATTCTAAATGTGTTAGGTAATGTATTTCAAAGATGCACAAGAAGGAAATAAAGCATCATCTATAGGACATGCCGACACAGAAAAGGAATTGAAAATCTAAAATATTCCATAAAACATGTAAGGGTACGTTTCAATCTGTCAACATTTACCAAATGTGGGATATGCAAAATACCCAGGTTTGTTCAAGGGGGGTATAGGGATAACAAAAAGGGTATCAAAACCATTACCTCCCCCCCCCCCCTCCCTTATGTGCCCTTAGTTAGAAGGGGAATTTGAGAAATCAGTGAAATATGAAAGATATTTACGAATTGATATGTCAAATTATCCACTGGATCATCAGAACCGTGTGCAAAGTGAGTGCAATGAGTTAGTGAATACCATTTTGCATTTTTGCTCATTACTCGACCATATAACATGCATTTAACTTGAAATTCATAAAAACATCTTTCCTACCATCTAGTATTCCAACATAGCAAGATATCTTAGAACAAACAGCAGTAATATGGTCACTCCAAGTTAAAATCTCATTAATAATTACATCTAAAAAAAAAAAACAGATTTTGATTTAACCAAAGGGATGGAGTTCACTTGAATATTAATATTTTATTAACATTATGGGACATTTACACCCTTCTTAAGAAAAAAATATATCATTGTCATGTTAATATTGAAAGACAAGTTCGAACCAACAATACTATTAAGATTTTCATTAAAAGACTAAACTATTGGCAAGAATAGATGAATCTGCATTTAAAGAATAAAATCACAATCCTAGGAAGCATCTACACATTAATTTATATAAAATAAAGAGAGCAGAAGTCCTAAAATAGATCTTTGTGGCTGTACCCCACTTAAAGAGAGGAAGCCAAATTATCTAAAGCAGTACAGTGTCGAGGATCTGTTCAATATGTTTTAAAGTTTTAAACCAATTAAAAGATGTGCCACTTATATCATAATATTGCAATTTCTTCATAAAAATAGAGTGTGAAGGATAATCAAAGGTTTTTGAAAGGTCCATACGAATTCCAATGACATGTTTTGGGTCATTGTGTTATGAAAAAAGCAGACAAAACTGAACGGAACAGTAAATTTGATTGTGAAATTACTTCTTTCGTGACACTGTGGTCATTGTTCCATTAGTGTGTCAATTTCTACAAACGTCAATGTTGCCGCGGGTACGTTTTTAGGAGCTACTCAAAATGTCCTGTAAATCAATCGTGTATTTGACATTGATATTCTGAATTAACTATGTAACGAGCTGGGAAAGAGAGAGGGGCTGGGATTGTTAAGTGGGACAAATTTCCTCTTGGTTCCCCTCTTCATTAGACAAGATATCTCTGCTTTGTTGTTGTCTTGCAATTATTCAAAGGTGTACAAGCGGACAATTGTAATAAGTTATTCATCATTGACCGAGTGATCGCTACACAGGCTTGTAAGTTATCAAAGCACAAATAGCGGATTAAAAAGGGCGAGAACCCCCTCAAAACGGTCCCCTCCCCCGTGGCTCAAAACCTCTCTCTCTCTTCCAGCCCATTACAAAGTTAATTCAGATCAAAAGGGCGAGAGGAAGGGGGTACTAACTGGGAGCTAGGGAATAAGAGAGGGAGGGAGATAGAAAGAAGTGGGTGGGGATTAGATAGGTTTACATACAATATTGGGGGGACAGCTGGCTTATATAAAGCTTAGCAAATCGTGTATCATTTGACTAATTGTCAGAGATCTGAGTATCCTACCTCACTTTACTCTCTTAAGATAATCTTTAAACCGAGATAATAACTTAATAGTAATGGGAAGAATACTCAGTATTAGTTGATGTCTTTAAACAATACCTGCTTAATTTTGTAAATGATCCTCGGCGATCGCGACTAGACCCACTTCTACTAGTGCCTCTCTCAGAATGTGTCGTTGGTCCTTCTTTGATGTTCTGTCCCTCCAGTCAAATAGCATGGAACTTAATCCGTCTACAGTTACCTCGCTGCTAAGTTTATTTGACTCTATGAATTGTTTGACCTGCGGGCGTGTGAAGCAGAGCTCCAAACCCAAATCCATCAGCTTCGTATTGCTTCCTCCGATAGCTCTCACGATCCTCTGCAATGCCCTATCAGATATTTCCTCCGATTCATTATGTGGAGGCCTGTTCAGAATTATACGAAAAGGGAAGATGTAAAGAAAAATAGGACACAAAGAAGCTTCCCCTGTATACCTCCTTGATTATACAGAAGTATATATACAGTGGCAATTTCTGCGTTGCTTACTTTAATGCCTTGTACCTTTTTACTCTGTGCTGCGTTAATGTGGTTAACCCAGACTACGATATTGTACTCACGTGCGTAATGGTCCCTCAGCTCCTGCCTCTTCACGACCGCCTGATACTGCGAAATGTCACACAAATAAATATTTCAGAACATTAATGTTTACGTAAAATTTATGTAAATATCTTCTTTAGGAATAAATATTGACAAATGGACAAAAATCAGTAACGCGCAATTTATATTAATCGCCTATGAGTTTTTTATGAACACAATAACAAAACCTAAATCTTGACCATAGCAGGCCTATTTTATTTCTTTGAATAACACTTTCTTCAACTAAATTGGAAACTCAAGCTGATAGATTTGATCACTTATGATATTCTCATGAATCATTGATATGACTATCATTTTTTATGAATATGCAATTATGTAATCTGCAAAGACATCAGAATATGGACAGATCAAAAGCTAAACAACGCACTGTTTTGTGCGATTAAAATACCCAAAATGATTGTTGAGAGCAATTACAACAAGCAATGCCCTGCGTGAACTAGTGATTGCAGCATAACGATGCAAATCAAATAGAGCCGACCAATCAGCAACGCATGGACATGGAACTAAAATTTAATAGTCACAAACATCACAATGTAAGGCGTATTACATGAAGAAGCTAGAGTGAATTGAAACAAGCAAAGATAAGGGGTTTGACCCCAGTCACACCACCAAACTGTACCCCAAACCGTTATCAGACCAAATTATTCGGGGAAGTTCGGAGTGCTGTTGGTTTGGCGACGGTCTGGTAGCGGAACTGTTAATCTCTAGTCAGTGTCCAGTTTGGATACAGAATTTGTCGGGGTGGGTTCTTTCAATTTCAATTCCAAAGCGATATGCATCATTGGTTTCCCCATGAAAAATCAAAAATAATAATTACATGAATATCCTGTATTCACTAGGTACGTCTCATCCAATTCCTCAACTTGCTTCAGGATAAGTTTGAATAGCTTGTTTTCTCTCAGTTCATTAAAGTTCAGTTCAGCCTGGAATGGCACGTTGAACTGCTGCATGATGGTCTTCTTTCGACATTTTTTCTATAATACAATCATAAAGATATATCGAGCAATCAACAGTTTTAAAGTAGACAAAACGTCTCTTATTGTAAAGATGGGTGAAACAAGTACATTATATTTTCTTCAGATTACATTTATTATGTTTTCTCGCACAAATTGTTTAACTTTTCACTAGAGCTGATAACTGGTTCTTTCGAATTGCAAGATTGAGATAAAGGCTTACAATTATTGTTCAAAAGAGCAATTACCTACTGCATTCGTTTTAGGTCTTCCTTTGAATGATACACTTGCAAGCACTTTACAAAAAAATTGTCAGCATGTCTGTTGTTATCATCCTTATTCGCATACCAACGAATGTGAATACTAAGAAACAAATTTGAACTACTCAATATAGCTGCAGTGACAGAATTCAAGAAAAGGAATGAATATAAAAGTTGTATAGATGATATCCGTTATTTCCAAAATCCTGCTTTATAGCTGTACATAGTCACCACTTTTGTTATTGTTTTAATTATTTGTATCATTAAATGTACATGTATACTAAACTGTATTATATTAATTCTTTCGCACCTCTCCTAGTGTCCTGTCTCCGTTGTTATCCGTACACTTTATCTTCAAGTCCTCACCACGTACGTCTGTCTGAAAACTGAATTCCTTGTCTGTCAGTACAATTTTGCGGCCTGCTTCTTTTTCTTCGTCCTTCATTGCCTGTAAAATTTCAGTAGAAATGATAATAGATAATCAGTTACATTATGTAACCTGATATGAAGGCATTTTTTCATATTGCAATGCATAGAGTTCCAAATAGATATACACTAGAAGATTAAATGTATAGTCAATTAATACTATGTCTCCCTGTTACAATGTATTTCGTTACTTAAAATGTCGTACGCCTATTATTACCTCTTGCACAGGAATGCAAAATAACTACAGTAAAACTCCGTGTATAAGGCGCACTTTTTCCCTTCAGAATTTTGTTTTACAATTTTTTAGACACCCTGTAGTCATGTTGAATGTATATATCATAACACATGGTTAGGGCATGATAAGAGCTTGCTGTCTGTTGTAGCATTTAGCAACATACTGTATACCTTTTTCTCACACAAACAATATTGGTTACAGATGTAAAAATTGCAAGTTTATTGAGCAAATACTGCTGCTAATGAATATTCATACATTCATGAGCAGCAGTACTCATTATATATGCAATTATCTAACCAGTGGTTATAAATTTTGCTCATAATTAAAAATAGTTGTTAGTAAATTTAGGAAATTGCATTATATTTAATGAGTATAAGTTCTTATGAATATACATGAATATGAATATGAATATTTATAAGCACCAGTGTTATTGCTCAATAAATGAGCAATTTTTGTACTAACCACTAGTATTTTGTATGTGAAAAATTGTATATGATGATAAATGCTACATTTGACATTAAGCCCTTGTTATGCCCCAGACCAGCGATGTAAGAATTCCAACAGCACTACAGGGTGTCTACATTTTAGAAAGTTGGGGGTGTGTCTTATACACGAGTGCGCCTTATGCACGGAGTTTTACGATATTCATAAAGCTGATGTTCCTACCTTTATTCTTTCCTTATAGACCATGTTACATTTGCTGTAGACGTATGCCTCCAGGATGGCTATTTTATTGTCAGGGAGGGCTTCAGGCAGGAAGGCAAAGCAACCCATCAGCTTTGTCATATGCTCTCCACTCATGGCAACGCATACGTCACAAAAATGATCAACCAAAAGTTCCAAGAAGTCCTCATGTAGAATGCATCTGGGTAACCCACTTGAGCTTAGAAGTGTACTAGAACCCCAAACTGAATTAAATACAAGACATGCAACGTGAAAATATTAAATAAATGATGGGCTTTGAAATATTTCAGTTCTTCAATGTTCATAGTTTTCAAATCAGTATAATCATTTACTAAGATATGTAATTTATAAGTAAATTGGGCGTTATTGATGAACAAAATATCACAAGTCACACATTTTTAATTACAGAATAAACATTATTTGATCAAAATCGGCTGAAATATCAATAAACATATCCGAGCGGAATGAAATTGGGGTCCCAGGTTTTTTCAATATTTATTAAAACAAATATATATAAAATGCTTACACTCGTTCAGAATTTTCAAGAGGATTCTTAATAGTTATTGTAGATTTCTCTATTTAACCATCATTTTAACAACACATCACATGCACAAATTTTTTATTTAAGATGGTTGAAATCAATTTGTTTGGTCTTTTTGAATGATAATAGGATTTTTACTTAGTCGTTTGTATTTTGTATACCTTTCCAGCATGGTGGAGTTATAGCTATTAGTTTGGTGCAGGTTTTGGTTACCGGTACTAAAATTCAGTTTGACCAAAAATTGTACTCGCTATCGCTAATCTTTCTCCAAATCTACATATCGCTGTATATCATTAACAGACGCTCTACTAGATGCAAGGTTCACAAGTATTTTTCAATATCTTTTATACACACTTTGTTGCTTATTTTCATGATTGCAACCTTCGATTACAAACTTTAAAGCTAGCTATCTCTCATGAGAAATGTTGAGAATAACGTAAGCTGCACTTCTTTATTAAAATTAAGCACAGTATTTTTGCAAAAAAATATTTCATGATCATATATTCAGATTATGTATGTCCTTAGATTGGCAATGAAAGTAACTGTTTTGCAAAAAAGTTATTTTTTCAATTTTCAATTGAGCCGAGAGATGGTGGTTTTTAAAATGTCAGCACAAACTTGTAAACATCACGTTCCATAATAATAATTAAATTTACTTGTATCCCTAATTGTGGAGAACGGGACATTAGACTGCCACTTATCGTCGACAGGGGATAGACATATAGGTCTGTCAACATTCTTATCTGGATACTAACCACCATTTCTTCTCACATACAAGACTGCCTGAACATCTTCTGAGTGGGTCCATCTTGCACAGTGAGGAATCTTGAACGCGACGGGCACTGAAAAACGTTCCAAATCTGATTGACGTTTGCATCTGCATGTCAATGCCACCACAACATCATTCTCAGCCATGTTGTCGGGGACTGCTTCAAGAGCCTCGACAGATATGACATCATTTTGTCCCTTGGGAATGGCACCTGGTGGAATCGTCAACATGATGTTACATTTCTCCAAGTGCAGCGTTTCCCCGCTATAGCCGACCTTCCTTGATGTCCTTTCCAAAGAAACATCTGTACAAATCAACGAAAATGAAATTCATCACATCTTCCCATTCATGTTTAAATAAATCATTCATTAAAAATGGGAAATTCTGGCAGCACCTTTAAACATGTGTATCTTTACATAATTCAACAAGTTGCACGTTCACGTCAAAATTGCATCTTTAGCATGTTCAGGGTGCAATTATTTACTGTAATAAAGCGTGTAACTCTCAACCTTAAGGATTTAACCATTCACCTTTATGCTTACTTTAGAACAAAGCGTAACTTTACACTGTCCTTTAAGGTTCAAAGTTTCACCTTTAAACGAGTTGCCATGTGTGGCAACAGTTTCCACCTCTAAATGATGTCGAAACAGTCAAAATGTCTTTTCATTTAATTTGTAAAAGTAAAACGACATAATTTTTCACATTTTAAAGGAGAGTTCCATTTTGGTATAGAGGGCGCTGCACAAAATAATTTGTATTTTTGAGATAATGAAAAAGTACCGTTAACCGGGGTGACTTTTGCCACTTTTTGAGATGAATGTATTTTCATCATGCATCACTTTTTAGAACAAATTTCTTATTATTTCATATACATTCATATAGGGTAATGAATAGAATAAGAAATTAGTTCTAAAGAGTGAAACTTGATGAAAATGTATCCTTCTCAAAAAGTGGCCAAATTCACCCCGGTAAGTGTTAAAGTTGAAAGAGCAAACAATTTCAATGACAGAATAAACTTCAGTTGATAAATATTGAAATTGTATTTAATGCGAACTGTATCACAGTCCATTTAAATGTACCCAGCATAATCATACACATATAGTTTTACATTATTGTTAAACTGTATCTACTGTATTCACAGCACAAATGAACGCTACATGTAACTCAGAGCAAAGTCAGTTGCATTCCAGCTCACACAAATGGGCATCTCCGTTAAATTTATTATCAAGAGGACTCAGCTAGTAATGGTCGACACGAAATAACATATTATATCATTGTTACCGTGGAGACTTTGTATGTCCTTACCGATTGTCGGCCTAACTTTGTGTGCACATCTGTCGGCAATATTGTTCTAATGACTAGCAATTTTGCGCATCCTGTTCAATTTTTGACTGCGAAACGAAGTAACGAACCAAGAATCTCTCAAAAATATCCACTCATAAAGTTTTTTCTACCGAGAAAATGTATTTTCTGCATTTTTTCGGATCGTTTAACAGCATTAACCGATTTGAAAGAGGGAAAGAGGGAAAGAGGGGGTGGAGGGCAATTACTAATTCTTCCCCTCCCCTTTCCAATCTGTATGTGAATTGATCTGATTCTATAAAATGTTGTTTCATGCATAACAATATGAACTCCTTACGCATTGACCATGTTTCAAAGCATAAGATTTCAATGCATAATATGCATTTTTTTAAAGTCCAGGGGTACGACCCGGGTCTATCAAAAATAGGGGGAGGGTCTGGGTTGAGGCAAAGAGATCTTTTAAAGATATCCCAATAAGGATGCAGCCTATCCAACCAAAACAAACATGATTTCCGTACAGAAAGAGGAGTAATGCACCCTCTATACTTACACCATTGTATAGTTCAGTGTGTAGCACAATTTTTTTTCAGCATGATTTAAATATTATATCCTTCATTAGAATGTTCTATCCATGCGAATGGTTGAAATGCCATCACATGTTCAAGTATAATAACTCCCATCCATTATAGTACCTTTTTGTCAGGGGTTACAAACTTTTTGGCTCTGCAGAGAGTGGGATAATAAATTTGTACATTAGGAATCAGCGAACGTTTGTTTTGCCTCCATTTAAACCCTGCACACAGAGGCAACCAATGAGAACACTTGTGCATGCGCAAGCATACTTGTGCGTATGCTTGCCATCCTGCATAAATGCATAAAATGGTAGTGCATTGTTTATGCAAAACTACTTTTACATGCAAATAAAAAGATCATGGCATTAGCATCTTATGACTTTTCGTCATGAATCTTGCTCGTGTGTAGGATTGAGAACAATTTAATAAAAGACTCGAATCAATTGCTCAATATTCCCCTCTTTTGGGGCCTTCGGCGTGACAGTAGCCTGTTTTCGCAACGACGACGCAGATATTTTAGAACGCTAATCTTAGCGGGGGGTCGCACTCAGAGCGAAAATTTCCGCATAGCGTCCAAACCTACAACGGTATTCGGGTGAATTAGCGTCCGGCGTAGAGCGAAGGGGACAGTCCATACTTCAATGGGTCACCCAGAGGTCAGTGGATGGTCAGCCAATCAGCGCGCATGTTCTCTCGAGCAAGGACACATTCCCATCGTATCGATGCACGTTCCCCGTACGCTTCACTGCGAAACTGCAAATAGTTCGCGACGTAGCCAGAGTACGTATACGTTCACAGCTGACTGATTCCTCCGTACTCGGCCCTTGCGAAGTCGTTTGCAAAAAGTCTAGTACCTTCGCAGATCACAGCATGTATAGCTTTATACCAGTATGATGCACCCTCCCAGATGATGGTTATTTGCTCATTTAAATCGAAGTGTGAAGTAAAGATTTAGTAAAGAAGCTATACAGATCCGTCTCAATCCCAGTAATTTCAATAGAGACAACGGGATGGATATACCCAAATTTTGGATGCGTACAATACGCCGCCATGACACCCCCCTAGCAGCCGGCCCGCAACGGTTGATTCCAGCCAGTATCGAGCCAGCGGTGCGTTGATTGGTCGAGCTCGCTATTGTTCCCGCCTAGCAAGCAAGCCGAGCCAGCGCCTCGCTGATTGGTTTAGCACCCGTGTACACCGGCCAATAGAATTTGCCCGTTATGGACCAATTAGGAACAACTCGCTCATGCAAGATAACGCGGTTTGGAGCCGCAGGAGAGCATAAATAGGAGTGTTTTACGTTACTTTATATCACTTGACAAAGTATTGCAGTAGCATACGAAACATCGTGATCTTTCAGATTCCATGTTGACCATACATTGCGAGACAAACGAATATCACTAGCGATATTATTTCCGATACTATATCCGCAATGAGTAATATATTTACCAAAGATTTATATGATAATTATTTGATTTGATTCATAATAAGATATGTAACAAGGAAGAAGGAAATAATGAATGGAAAAAAAAAGGAGTTTTATTGAATGCTGGCCCAATTTTATTTTCACAAATGTGTTTAGATTTGATGGGTATATGATTGTTGTAATTTAATTATAGTGCCCCATTTAATAACTAACCAGGTGCAACAGACATATCTGATGTTTGAACATAGGATACATCTCTCAAAGTAGGGTTTACTGGCTCTTCAGGTACAGCATCTTTGATCTGGAAAGAAAAAGTTAAAAGAAAGAAAACATACAGCTAAATCTTAAAGAGTCATCAATTGAGAGAAAAGTTTGAAGTTTTTCACACATGGTCAAAATAACCCATCACAACAAATGTGGGAGTCTGAATCCAAACTGCATCAAGCCTGAAAGCACCCGATAACACCAGCCACAAAGGGTGCGATGTGTACAACGTTGGCAGGGCTTATTTAGAGCTGATTGGTCACGAACCATAAAGAAATTAGGTTTGCTAGGATGCTAGCAATTTTGGGAAATGTGCTGCATGCATAGTTCAATGGCTCTGTATTTGGCCTGTATAATTCAATAAGATTTATGATAACTGCAGTTGCGGAATACATCTTATATTGTAATTTGTCTTACGAGTTAATGTTAACCTTAATATTAGATCAACTCCAAAAGCAAATTATAGAATACCAAAGTTGATCTTAATGGTTCCATGACATGCAAATACATGTTGACTTCTGTTTATGTATCAGTGTACACATCAAATATATGCTTTGTATATTTTTTAACATTTTAGCAATTCTTTTTTTCATTTTGCTAAGCCCTGCCTCTTTAAAAAAAACTCTCCAGATTGAAACTCTGGTTGTGACATTCAATCACTACTTAGTTACTAGTAAGATGAACAATGCACCTTCACTCAATCTAAGCGCCTGCTTACAATAGCATTACATGTTTGAATACAATACAATACAAGAATTGAAGAAAAATGCTTATCCGATCGTGCCACAACACCAACCAATACATTAAGACATTATAGGAAACAGCCCAGAAATGAAAATGAGCCACTAAGATCTTCTAGCTCAGAGGTTAATGCACCAGTCTGGAAACCAGGAGGTTTTAGGTTTGATTGTTTCATTTTCTCCTTTTGATTTATTGATATAATGTCTCGTCAATTTCCCCTATGAATACTGTATAGAAAGTATATCACTATATGTGATCAATAACACTTTCCTTAACTTTTCCAAAACAACTGATTTCACCAGATGAGAACTCTGTTATTGAGAAGATCAAAATTGTTGGTAAATAAGGGCGCATTTATTAGCAAGGCGATAGCCGTAATGTGTCTCGCTATGTCTCGATATGTTTCTGTAATTTGAGAACAATGCAATTAAAGGACCTAAAGAATACAACGTACTTTGGCACTTATTCCATAGTTGATTACTTGTAAAATAGGTCTGCAGAAAAAAAATCCATGAAAATAAACACAGTAGTGATTTAAGACTAATTTTCTGATGCCAAATCTCATTTAGAAGCCAATTTACGCCCCACCCACATTTAGGGTCCAGAATCGGCAGCGTGATTGACACGTGATTGACAATTCATTGGCTTACGTCATGACGCGTCATCTACAGAATTTTGTTCTTTAGTCCGTTCTTTAGATGACGTCACATTTTTGCGATTTAAAAGGGGCGTTCCCAGGACAATTAGATATTTACTAATTACCCCAAAATTGATTGATTTCATGAGAAATGACTGCCAATTTATTTTTATTCAGGAAAAATTACGTATAGAGAGCCGAATTGTGAAAATTAGGCCATCTAGACGCTGTAGTCCCTTTAATTACTACGACCTACGGAACCACGGCTATTTACTGGTTCGCGCACGCGACTTTGTTTGCACGACCACTCAATCAATACGCGTACGTTATTATGGTAGTATGCGATTTATCGCATAGCCCATGCGATAGTTAGTATCGTATGGCATGCAGGCAATACGCCCGGCCGTGTGTGCTCGCACTTTGATGTACACACTACAACGGCAGTGTTGGAGTCATGGTACACACAATGCCCAGCTACTAGCAGCGCTATTATAGCCACCGCACCATGCATAATACAATGTAGATATACTCTGAATGCATGCAACAGTACAATGCTTGTATAGCGCTACGCGTGTGTGTTTCTGAACGCCAAGTTGATTTTTTATTCGCTGCACACAAGAGATTTTCTCTGCTTGCTGCGATATATCGCAGTTGCTTCCGATAAGAGGATCGTTAAGGGGAAGCGTCATATTTATGCTATGCAGGATATCTCGAGATCCTGCATTCTGAACGCTCTATTCAATTTTAACAAAGGAGGCGTTATTCGCCATTCCTGTCCAGCAGGGGGCAGAAGACTCCCTATTGTCCGCAGAACAATACAAAACGGGGAGATTAAAAGCTAACGGTACCCCGTTTCATCCTTTCATTCTGCGCGAGATCGGCAGAATGGCGAAGATCGGGGGATTAAAAAGATAACGGTTACGCTTTCTAGATCATGTTGAGACCCTGATTAACGCGGACCTTTTTATATTGAAAGTTAATCCCCAGATCTTTGCCGTTCTGCATATCTTTTATCCCCTTCTATACCGACTCGGGTATGAACTCGCACTATAGAAATAGCGATAATCCCGCCTTTGGTATCATCCCATTTTGGTGAAATATCAGAACTAGTTTTGACTATTTTATCGTCCGACAAAGTTATCAAACATACGCAAATACATTGACGCTTTCGTTTTAATACATTTTACTAACGCACTAATCTCTTCCCCATGAAGCCCATCTAGTTTTTTGTGATAATGTTAATTCGTCGGGAGAACGGCGAAGATCGCGGTGATTAAAAAGATAACGGTTACGCTTTATATTCGGCTGATTTTCTCGTAGTTTTTATCGTAACTTTTCCGCTAATTTTGAGAAGATATTCGACGGCTTTCCAGATTAGTTTGGCATTGCTTTTATCGTAAATAATTGTGATAATGCGTGCTCTTATTTTGTAATAATGAAAACGATGTTTCAGATTTATTCGGCATCATTTTCTCGTATCGCAATTATCGATATTTTGTCCGCTAATTTTGAGAAGAAAATAACGATGTTCCAGATTAGTTTTGCAATGTCTTATCGTAAATAAATCTGAATATGCGTGCTCTTATTTTGCGATGATAAAAACGAAGCTACAGATTTATTTGGCATCAAAATTTCCTCGTAGTGCATGTCGTTATGCCCGCTAATGTTGAGAATATATTTAACGGCATTTATTTCGATTCATGTATCGTCTGTCGGACTTGTAAAATTACTGTTATTACGCCGATTATTTTATTATTATTCGTAACGTTTTCGCTTTATTTTGAGAACGTAAACGGTATAATTACGGCAATTATTTATACCCATGTATCGTCTGTGGGACTTCTTAAATAAGCATATTTACGATAATTTTATTGACTAATATTCGAAACGTTTTCGCTTCATTTCGAGAACGCAAATGGTAAATTTACGGCATTTATTTCTACTCATGTATCGTCTGTCGGACTTATAAAATAAGCATACTTATACGATGATTATCCTACATTGACTCATATTCGTAACGTATTAATTTTCGTGACTAATAAATGGGCTCTCTAACTTTGAGAAGATAATATTTATGTTTCGATGATTTTGGCATCACTTTCGTAACTCATAAATTAATGCGCTCTCTAACATTGAGAAGATCATAATAATTATGTTCCGATAACTTTGGCATGATTGTTCGTAACTCATAAAATCGCGCTCTCTAACTTTGAGAAGATGATAATTATGTTCCGAATATTTTGGCATTATTTTTCATAAATGCAAACAATCCAAAGTGCGTCAAATGTAAACGATGTCAGTCTTCTAACGATCAACGTTAAATCTGCATGGGATTATGAACCAACTCCTTTTTTTTTTAATGCTCTATAAGAAATATGTTTGTGTCATCAGGAACGTGATTATGGACCAATTCTGAATTTTACTGAATTATAATTACTTTCATCATTTCGCAACTTTCATTTTTTATGGAGCATTATAATAATAATGTTACTTTCTTATCCCATAGGCATAGCGATAGTAATGATAATTGTTATAGAAATTATATTGTTTTTCTTTTCCCTCCCGAGATTTCGTTATACCTCAGGATGCGTGTTTGTAATTGAGATAATATCTCCGATGTTTGAGATATGTATCGCATCGCATATTATATCGAAACATCGTTTCCATTTGAAGAAGATCATTATGATGTTCCAGATAAGTTTGGTATCATTTTATCAGAAATACATTTTTGTAATTTGCGCTCTTGAATATTGAGGTAATAATTCTGATGTTTCCGTTATTTGCCGCATCATTTTCTTGCAGCGCATTATATCCGACATCGTTTTCATTTTTAAAAGATAATTATGATGTTCCTGATGAGTTTTGCATTTTTATCATAATCTTGAAAAGCAAATTCGTATTTTGATATGATAATTACGATGTTTAAAATATCTTACGCATCATGATTATTTGGAAGCACATACATCGATCGTAACATCGTGTGAACAATTTTAAAAGATAATTGAAGATTATTATTAATATTGATGACCAGATTAGTTAGTTAAGCATCATTTTATCATAATTTTGAAAAGATTGACTTTGACTACTGATTTGTTTTATTAGTAAATGACATTGATTAAAATTGTTGTTCAGATTGTAACGTTTGCATGATTGTTTTAAATCTCATCTCCTCCTTTTCTGTTCATGATATAAAATTGATTAGTTTACCTAGAAAACAAATTAATTTTTATATTATAATCTCTCTTACTTTCTCTAATATTCCCTTTGCATGTATTGACGCTTTATTTATGTTATAGTTGCAATTAATTTGTGTATTTTTCCCTTTCATGGTTACCTTATATATTTTGCAATATTCTCTTTCTCATATCGCAGCGATTTTATCACATGTTTCCGTATTCCGTATTCCTTGAAATGAAATTATAGAGCGTTTGTTCATCATATGTCATACGATTTTCATTTGTGCAAATGGAACATATTTTTTTTAAAATATGGCGGCATTTGTCAACGAAACAATTTGTTGTCATCATTTGCATGGGAAGTTTTGTTGTTTCGTATTTGTAGCCCGGTATGATGGGCGGATTTATTAGGAGATTATTATTTTTGTTTGTTGACAGTCTACGTAATTAAAGTGCGCATGTATACACGTGGATGCGTGTTTACATTAATTATACCCACTTGATGATTTGCAGTGGGGCAGCGGCATGTTATAGACACAACATGAACAAGAATTCGAATTATGTAACCCCTTGGATGGAATGCTATCCCCACCCAGAGCGAGTGACAGGGGGGGGGGGGGGGCACCACGGCCAGTTTTTAGATGTCAGTTTTGTGGAGATTTTGTTGTTGAATGTTTTGCCATGTGGTATCAAGAGATACTATGCTCGTAAGGCGTTCTAGAACAAATACAGGCCATGTAAATTCGCTGAATTGCTTCTCATAACATTGTTCCATAACAAGAAAAGGAATTTATGGGCCGGGAAAGTGGCAGACATGTCATTTAAAGGTAGTGTTGAGTATTGGTATTTCCCAAAGTGCCCCCGATATATTTTTGTGAGATAATGAAAAACTGATTGTCAAATTCAAAAGAACACTAAACATAATTGAGAAAAGTCTAAATTTAACATATTTTACCTGTGCCCTGTTGGTGTACAGTTCTATGGCTTTCTCATAGTTGCCTCTATCCTTCCAGACCGTCGCCCTCTCTCTCTCTTCCTTCCTTCTTTGTGCTCTCTCCTCCGCATCCTTTGTCATCACTTTCATGAAGTAATGTGAAACAAATATATATTTAAGGTGAAATCATAGCCATAAAATGAAACTGCTGTGTATAGTAATTATCTATTTTTGTATATACATATTTTTTTTATTCTCCACTTTTGAAAAGGAGTACTCTTGTCTGCTACAAGCATTTCAAATTTCTGAAACCCATGTGCAGGAATGTAAACAAAGCAAAACAAAGTAAATATGCAGATTTCAATCAACCAGTGTTCTTGCCAGGGGACAGGAGCTACCAGGTGATACTGGTAACTCTAGAAAAAAACTCTCACAACCCTATGGCAAGAGCAGTGATGCAGTACCTGCAGATCTGCGGAAGAGCAAATCCATGTGAACGGTGGCTGCATGGTAATTGGAGTCAGGTTAGCAAACCTAATTATGGCTCCAGTACTGCGGCAGAGAAGGTAATGGTAACCCACTCTACTGTCTGCCTAAGTACACTCATCAGGCAACAACATATAACAGAACTTGAAATTCTTGTCTTTGTTTTGGGCAGAAAAAACACTGAGCCACAAGTCAACAAAAGTTAACAAAAAGTGGATTCCCATTTGGTCTTTGTTTTACCCTCCTCATTCAAAGATATCTCATCAACTGCTAGCTTGACTACAGATTGGTCATCTAAAGGGAAACTAAAGGCTGACATTTTTATTTAATGTTACTGTTAACTTATTCATAATTCCTGTTAAGTGGATAATTCCTGTCACTACTAAACCTAGTATTTCATCTCGGTATCACTTGTGATAGAAATAATCAATGTTTTTGAGACCACATGATCCGTTTTGACTGACCACTGGAGGATGCCATGTTTTATAACAGTACCGCATGAAATTTCATTTGAACGGATTATTTCTGCTCATAACACTAGGGACTGCCCTGGACCACCACTGTTTCACTCGTCACCAAGGAACACGCAACATGCCTGCTCCTCAAAGAAACACCACAACACAAGATCTACTAACGTCAAGATTTTGAATGTAAATTTTCAGAGCGTAAGAAACAAGAAGGCTGAAATTGGTAACTTTATCGACTCTTCCTCTCCAAGCATTATGATTGGCACTGAGACATGGCTGAACAGCGCATTATACAGTTCTGAGATATTCCCATCAACATTTGACGCTATCCGCAGGGATCGAGATGATGGTTTTGGTGGTGTTCTCCTTGCCATTAACAAGGAACTCATCTATGAATCTATTCAGCTCGACACTGAGCATTGTGAAGCAGTCTTTGCAAAACTGCCGCTACAAGGGAACAAGGCTCTCATCGTAGGCTCAGTGTACCGTCCACCCTCAAGCCCCTTAGCCTACATGGAGGAGCTTTGCACTACCATCGAAAGCTTACACCATAGGTATAAGAATGCTGTGTTTTGGATTGGAGGCGACTTCAACCTCCCAGATATTAACTGGACCACACAGTCAATCCAGGGGAACAGAAATGTCGTCGCAATCAACCAACGTTTCCTTGACATGGTTGGGACCTGTGGCCTGCAGCAGATGGTCGACTTTCCCACAAGAAACGAGAACACCCTGGATCTCTTCTTGACAAACAGACCGTCACTTGTCAACCGTTGTGCTGCTCTCCCTGGCATCAGTGACCACGACATCGTGTTCGTCGATACTGATATCACCCCCAGAAGGATCAAACCAAGGAAACGTAAAATCTACCTCTGGAAAAAAGCAAAACTGCAAGACATGAGGGAAGAGTGCAAGACTTTTCAACTGAAATTTGTAGATAAGTACAAAACCGACAGCCCGATCGCTGAGATGTGGGACGACATCAAGTCTACCCTCCTCCTCCTTCTCGACAGACATGTACCATCCAAGATGACGTCTTCTCAATTTAACCAGCCGTGGATCACCACAACTGTGAAACGCCTTACTAGACGGAAAAAGAGAAGCTTTGCAAAGGCTAAGAATTCCAAGAAGGCAAAGGACTTACCAAAGAGATACCAGCATCTCAAGTCACAGTGTAGGTCAGAATGCAAGCAAGCATACAACAACTTCCTTACCGACATTGTGAGCCCGGACTCTAAAAGCAACCCAAAGAGATTCTGGAGCTTCATAAATGGAAAGAAATGCGACTCATCAGGTGTAGCTCCTCTGAAGTCCTCCGAGGGAATCGTGTTTTCTGATAGCAAGACCAAAGCCAGGATCCTGAACTCACAGTTCACGTCTGTCTTCAACCATGATGAAGATGCAACCAGCATCAAAGACAAAGGGAAGAGCCCACATCTAGAAATGCCTCACATCAACATATGTGCTGCTGGTGTATACAAGCTCCTCTCTTGTTTGGACATCTACAAAGCACCTGGGCCAAACAGAATACCACCAAGACTGCTGAAGGAGCTCGCTTTAGAAATCACCCTGGTATTCAAACTACTCTTCCAGGCATCACTTGACCAGGGTGAAATACCAGACGACTGGAGGAAGGCTGATGTTGCTCCCATATTCAAAAGTGGTGAGAAGTGCAAGCCAGCAAACTACAGGCCTATCTCACTCACGTCAATCACCTGCAAGATCATGGAACACATAATTACGAGCAACATGATGTCACACCTTGAGGAGGCCAAGATTCTTTCTGACGCTCAACATGGGTTTCGAAAGAAACGTTCATGTGAGACACAACTGATACTGGCAATTCAAGACCTAGCGAAGAGCCTTGACTCCAGAGCACAGAGTGATGTCATCCTCTTAGACCTGTCCAAAGCCTTTGACAAGGTTCCCCATGCAAGACTTTTGTATAAATTGGACTTCTATGGAATTACCAGCACGACTCATAACTGCATCAGAAACTTCCTGAAGGACAGATCTCAACAAGTTGTCTTGGAAGGAGTAACTTCAGAAACATCAGAAGTCACATCCGGCGTACCCCAAGGAAGTGTGCTAGGGCCCCTCCTCTTCCTCCTATTCGTTAACGATCTCCCGGAGTACGTATCACCAAACACCAAGGTGAGATTGTTTGCAGATGATTGCATGTTGTACCGAGACATAAAGACAGAAGCCGATGCCACCCAACTCCAAGAAGACCTAACCTCACTCGAGAGGTGGGAAAAGGATTGGCTAATGGATTTCAACCCAAAGAAATGCCAAGTACTTCATGTCTCCAAGAAGAAGAAGCCCATAACCTTCCGCTACACAATCCATGACCACACACTTGACAGCCCAGACTCAGCCAAGTACCTTGGGGTGCATCTAGCAAAAGACCTCAGTTGGAACCAACACGCCAATGCTGTTGCAAAAAAGGCTAGCTCTGCAAGTGCCTTCCTGCAACGTAACATCGGACCTTGTCCACGCAACACCAAGGTGCTTTGCTACAAGGCTCTGATCCGCCCCATTGTAGAGTATGCCTGCACAGTCTGGGATCCCTCTACCCCAAAAAACAACAAACTGGAGATGATACAACGCCGTTACGCTCGGTTCATATACAACGACTTCCGACGTACAAGCAGTGTCACAACAATGCTTCATCAACTTCAGTGGCCGACACTGCAGGAACGGAGGGCCAAGTTTAAGGTGGTGATGGTGTACAGGATAGTGCTTTGTCTCATCGACATCCCACGCGAACACCTCCAACCTGCAATAACATCTCAAAGAGGACACACACAGAAATTCATTGTTCCATTTGCAAGAACTCTCCTGTACCAACGAGCATTCTTCCCCGACACCATCCGACTGTGGAATGCTCTGCCAAAGGACATGGTCAACTGCACATCTGTAGACCAGTTTCGGCAGAAGGTACTGGAAACCCAGCTTCGTTAGTGGGAGACGAGCATCTTTTTAAATGCACATAGAACTTAGTCATTTTATTATTGCACTGTACATACTGCACTGTGCCCGCCAAACCAGTACGCGATACACCAGTAGGTGGACTGTACTACACCAGAAGAAGAAGAAGAAGAAGAAGAACAAAAGCGGGTTACTAACCACTGTTGTGGTGTCTGCTGCTATGTCAGTGGTTACAAAACCGCTTTTGATATTGCATTTCTAGCATTGCTATACATGTACTTTATACTGTCAACCATTACTGGTGTTTTGGGTAATACTTGAGAATCTCCCTGTAGCTTTCAATGGCCTCATCGTATGTATTTCTGCAGTCCCAGAAGCGCCATGCTGTGCAGAGAATTGAAATATACTGCAATTCTAGAAATTACTTTTTTTGCCATGTAGCCCAGTCGAGAATGTACAATTAAGATTTGTGAATACTAGTGGGCAGAATAAAGAAGAACAATTATGTTACACTTGGTTGTCTATTCGGACAAATAGTAGTCCAGGCCAGCAGACCCTGTACTTTTTCCAAGCTCATCATACTCACTGTCAACCTTCTTCTGCAGCTTTGGGTCATACTTGAGGATCTCCCTGTAGCTATCGATGGCCTCAGCATACCTCCGCAGACCCAGCAGCGCCTTGCCCCGGTGGACGTATGCCTTGGAGTTCTTGGGTTCAAGCCTCAGGATCAGATCACAGTCTTCTATGGCCTTGTCAAACTTACCAAGCTTGTTGTATGCCTGAAGAATGGAAAACAACATAATCACATAGATATTTTATTTTAAAACATTTGGGATGTTGACATATTATGCTGTAGTCTGTGGATGTGTGTCTATGAGTTGTAAGATTCAAGCCTCACCATCAGATCACAGTCTTCAATGGCCTCATCAAACTTACCAAGCTTGTTGTATGCCTGAAGAATGGAGGGCAACATAATCATATAGAGATATTTTATCAAAGGAAATTACCACTAGGTCTTATTTGGGAATTTGAGATGTATCTTTTTATACTTTATTCTGTAGACGTGTGCCTTGGAGTACATGGGATCAAGCCTCACGATTACATCACAGTCTTCTACGATCTCACAATTCTCACCAAGCCTGTGGTATGCCTGAAGAATTAAGTACAACAAATGAGAATAACAATTGTGTTTCAAAAACCATAAACTTTATCCATGCCTATCTGAGAAGTTGAGATGTTATTACAATAATAATGTATTTATAACGCGCATATCACATATGTTTCTACGTGCTGTAAGAAATTGAAATAGAAGAAAAAAGGTTCAGCATACTATACTGCGTATTAGTTACTATATTCATATATACATACTAACAAGTGCAACTGAAAAGTGCTATCCCAGAAAAGTGTACATGTACATAAAATGAAAGTAAAGTGAATGCAGCATATTCTGTGACTAATCTAGACCTATCATAAGGTATGTGAGTTGTTATGTTCACAGGGATGTAGTAATGTAGCTTTGTTGACATATGCACAAACTGAGAGTTGAACAAAATTAGTGTTTTTGTGATAAAAAGTTTCAATTGAGTGATGTGTAAACATTGCAGAGTAAATGAATGTCAAATGTGTAAGTAATAGGGAAAGTAGTAAAGTGATATTTGCTTCAACAGCCCCCCCCCCCCCCCACCAATTCAGAAAGGTCTACTTTTTGCCAGTCTCTGTCTACATTTTACCGGTCTCGGTCTAAATTAAACATATATTTTACCTGTGCCCTGTTGGTGTATAGAAGCCCAAAGTCCTGTAGATGTACAAGTCCCTCTGTGTACAGCTCTATGGCTTTCTCATAGTTGCCTGCTTTGAATTCTACGTTCCCTCTATCCTTCCAGACCGTCGCCTTCTCTCTCCCTTCCTTCCTTCTTTGTGCTCTCTCCTCCACATCCTTTGCCATCGCTTTCATGAATTAATGTGAAACATATATATATTCAAGATGAAATCATAGTCAGAAAATGAAACTGCTATATATATAATATATATATATATGTAGTAGTTATCTATTTTGTTACATAAATATCTATGTATTCTCCACTTTTGAAAAGGAATACTCGTGTCTGTTAAAAGCATTTTAAATTTCTGAAACACATGTGCAGGAATGTAAACAAAGCAAAACAAACTAAATATGCACATTTCAATCAACCAGTGTCCTTGCCAGGGGACAGGAGCTACCAGGAGATGCTGGCAACTCTAGAAAAAAACTCTCACAACCCTATGGCAAGAGGAGTGGTGCAGTACCTGCATATCCGCGGAAGAGCAAATTCATGTCAACGGTGGCAGGTTAGCAAACGTAATTATGGCTCCAGTGCTGCAGCAGAAAAGGTAATGGTAACATATATCAGAACCTGACATTCTGGTCGTTTTGGGCAGAAAAAAACGAAAAGTAGATTCCCATTTGGACTTTGTTAATTACCCTCCTCATTGAAAGACATCTCATCAACTGCTAGCTTGGCCCCAGATTGGACATTGTTGCTGTTTTGGGTCATACTTGAGGATCTCCCTGTAGATATTGATGTCCTCATGATACCTCTGTAATCCTAGCATTGCCTTGTTAGGAGAATTGAAACAATACTTTTCAGAAGAAATCCCGTTTTTTGCCTGTGTGGCCCAGTCGAGAATGTAAAAATAAGATTCGTGAATTCGAGTGGGCCGAATAAAGAAGAACAATCATGTTACAGTTGGTTTTACATTCGAGCCAGTGGAATTAGAATCTAAGAAATTTAGGCCAGCAGGCCCTGTACTTCTTCCAAGCTCATCATACTCACTGTCAACCATCTTCTGCTGCGTTGGGTCATACTTGAGGATCTCCTTGTAGCTATCTATGGACTCATCGTACCTGCGCAGGCCCAGCAGTGCCTTGCCCCGGTGGACGTATGCCTTGGAGTTCTTGGGTTCAAGCCTCAGGATCAGATCACAGTCTTCTATGGCCTCGTCAAACTTACCAAGCTTGTTGTATGCCTAAAGAATGGAAAGCAACATAATCATATAGATATTTTATTAAAAAAAAACATTTACAACTAGGTCTTTATTAGGGAATTTGAGATGTATCTTGTTATACTGTAATTATGTAGACGTGTGCCTTGGAATTCATGGGTTCAAGCCTCAGGATAAGATCATAGCCTTCCACAGTCTCATAAAACTTACCAAGCCTGTTGAAAAGTACAACAAATGCTTATCAAATTATGTTATCAAAAACCATAAACTTTCTCTATGCCTATCTGGGAAGTTGAGATATTATTATGTCAAGAGTGCTTTGGAGTTTATAGGGATCTAGTAACTTTGTTGACATATGCACCATCTGACAAATGATTGAACAAAATTAGTGTTTTTGTGATCCGACATGTCCAGTGAGTAATGTGTAAACATTTCATAGTTAATGAATGTCAAATGTCTGAGTAATAGGCAGTGGAAGTCAAGTGATATTTGCACTAACAACTTTGTACCGGCTGAAAAATCTCCCATGGAGAATTTAAAAACCGAACACTTCAATCATAAATAACTTTATAAAGAGAAATGTGGAAAACTCAAACCAGTTCAACCTTTTTTTATTGGTAATACAAATACACAAATTGTAATTCTTGTTAATCCAGGATCATCCATAAAATCACTGATTATCCCTCCTAGATCAATCCGTCTTAATATCTTGGGACAGTGATCTCAATAAAACATTTACATGTGCCATGTTGGTGTATAGGAGCCTGAAGTCCCTTTAATAGGTGTGTGAGTCCCTCTTTGTACAGCCTCATGACTTTCTCATAATTCCTGAACTAAATGTTCCATCTATCAAACGTTGGTTACCATAATTATCCGTACTAATATATTGTATTGTTTCTTCTCAAACTACAAAAGCAATACTGAATACTGAGATTAAGATTAACCCTAACCCTAAAAATAATTAAGAAAAATCTTAATTAAATATATTTTACCTGTGCCCTGTTGGTGTATAGAAGGCCAAAGTCCTGTAGATGTGCTAGTCCCTCTGTGTACAGCTCTATGGCTTTCTCATAGTTGCCTGCTTTGAATTCTACATTCCCTCTATCCTTCCAGACCGTCGCCTTCTCCCTCCCTTCCTTCCTTCTTTGTGCTCTCTCCTCCACATCCTTTGTCATCGCTTTCATGAAGTAATGTGAAACATATATATATTTAAGGTGAAATCATTTAAAAGTAATAAAATGAAACTGATATGTATAGTAATTATCTATTTTGTTACATACACATTTGTTTATTCTCCACTTTTGAGGGAATTACTCTTTTCTGCTACAAGCATTTCAAATTTCTGAAACCCATGTGCTGGAATGTAAACAAAGCAAAACAAACTATATATGCACATTTCAATCAACCAGTGCTATTGCCAGGAGATAGGAGCTACCAGGTGATACTGGTAACTTTAGAAAAAACTCTCACAACCCTTTGGCAAGAGCAGTGATACAGTTCCTGCAGATCCGCGGAAGACCAAATCCATGTCAACGGTGGCTGCATGCTAATTGGAGTCAGGTTAGCAAACCTAATTATGGCTCCAGTACTGCGCCAGAGAAGGTAATGGTAACCCACTCTACTGTCTGCTTAAGTACACTCATCAGGCAACAACATATAACAGAACTTGACGTTATTTGTCTTGTTTTGGGCAGAAAAACACTGAGCCACAAGTCAAAAAAAGTTAACGAAAAGTGGATTCCCATTTGGTCTATGTTTTACCCTCCTCATTCAAAGATATCTCCTCAACTGCTAGCTTGACTCCAGATTGGTCATTTAAAGGGAAACCAAAGGCTGGCATATTTACTTAATGTTACTGTTAAGTGCATAATTCCTGTCACTACTAAACCTAGTATTTCATCTCGGGTATCACTTGTGATAAAAATAATCATTGTTTTTGAGACCACATGATCCGTTTTGACTGACCACTGAAGGATACCATGATTTATAACAGTACCGCATGAAATGTCATTTGAACGGCACAAACAAAAGCGGGTTACTAACCACTGTTGTGGTGTCTGCTGCTATGTCAGTGATTACATAACCCACTTTTGTTAATATTGCATTTCTAGCATTGCTTTACTTACTGTCAACCATCTTCTGCTGCTAGGGAGTCATATTTGGGGATCTCCCTTTAGCTATCGATGGCCTCATCGTACCTCCGTAATCCTAGCATCGCCTTGTTGGGAAATTGAAACCATACTTACGGCAAATCTTGAAATGCCATTTTTTGCCTGTGTGGCCCAGTCGAAAATGTAAAAATAAGATTTGTTAATTCTAGTGGGCAGAATAAAGAAGAACAATTATGTGACAGTTGGTTGTACATTCGGGCCAGTACTTCTTCCAAGCTCATCATACTCACTGTCAACCATCTTCTGCAGCCTTGGGTCATACTTGAGGATCTCCCTGTAGCTATCGATGGCCTCATCATACCTCCGCAGGCTCAGCAGTGCCTTGCCCCGGTGGACGTATGCCTTGGAGTTCTTGGGTTCAAGCCTCAGGATCAAATCGCAGTCTTCAATGGCCTTGTTGAACTTACCAAGCTTGTTGTATGCCTACAGAAAGGAGTACAACATATACAGATATTTTATCCAAAAAATTTACTTCTAGGTCTTATTTGGGAACTTGAGATATATCTTGTTATACTTTATTTTATGGACGCGTGCCTTGGAGATCATGGGTTCAAGCCTCAGGATTAGATCACAGTCTTCTACGGTCTCATAAAAAACTCACCAAGCATGTCGTATGCCTGAATAATTAAGTACAACAACATGATTATAACAATTGTGTTTCTGTTATCAAAAAATCCCAGTAGAGTGTACATGTACATAAAATAAAACCAAATAAAAGGAAAACGACTGCAGTATGTTCTATGACTAATCTAGCAGTACCGTAATGTATGTGAGTTGTTATGTTCACAGGGATGTAGTTAGTTTTGTTGACATATGCAAAAACTGACAAAGGGTTGAACAAAATTAAGGTTTTGTGATTTCCACTGAGTGATGTGTAAACATTGCAGAGTAAATGAATGTGAAATGTCTGAGTAATAGGCAAAGAAGCCCCAAAGAAGTAAAGTGATATTTGCTGACTAATGGCACTTACTTTGTACCGGTTGACAAATCTCCCATGAAAATTTCAAAACCAAACACTTCAACAGCCCCCCCCCCCCCCCCCCCCCAATTCAGAAAGGTCCACTTTTTGCCGGTCTCGGTTCACTTTTTACAGGTCTCGGTCTCGATGGAAGAATTGAGAAAAATTTAAATTAAATATATTTTACCTGTGCCCGGTTGGTGTATAGAAGCCCAAAGTCCTGTAGATGTACTAGTCCCTCTGTGTAGAGCTCTATGGCTTTCTCATAGTTGCCTGCTTTGAATTCTACGTTTCCTCTATCCTTCCAGACCATCGCCCCCTCTCTCTCTTCCTTCCTTGTTTGTGCTTTTTCCTCTGAATCCTTTGAAACTGCTTTCGTGAAGCCAGCTGAAAAAAATATGTAATTCAGGTGAAATCATAGTCATAAAATAAAACTGCTTTAAAAGATAAAAGCTAAAAGCATTTCAAATTTCTGAAATCATGCGCAAGAATGTTAGCAAAGCAAAACACACTAAATATGCACATTTCAATCAACCGCAGCGATGCAGTACCTGCAGATCTGTGGAAGAGTAAATCCATGTCAACGTTGGCTGCATGGTAATTGGAGGCAGGTAAGCAAATTACCTAACTATGGATCCAATCCTGCAGTAGAGAAGGCAATGGTAACCCACTTGACTGTCTACCTAGTACACTCATCATTATGGAATGCAATCAAGAACAAGGCAATAGCCACATTAATGCATATTGCCCACTTGCGCGCATTCATGCCAACAAAGTTTGGTTACAAACAGATGCAGGGTTGGAAAGTTATGAACTATTATATAGTCTTGTAGGTAAACTAGGTGCACTAGATGTTGCCAGTTGCTGTGGCTACTGATGTTGTAGTATTTTAATGTACTATGTGTTACTAGTTGTTGTGGATGGTAAAGCTGTTGGGGTACTGGAGGAAACTGGCCCAAGGGGTGAGGGGGAAACCCATACATGTATGTGGAGGGACAGTGTTGGACAGGTTGTTGTGCTGGCAAGGTATGCAAATAACCTTGAGGAAGGTAGGGTGGTTAAAACAGGTATGGCTGGTGGGGAATGTGTGTCGGGTGGGGATGGTATGGTGGATGGGGAAAGCATGGGGTGTTAGGGAGGTTTAATGGTTGAGCTAATTGGGTTGACAGATGGGGACTGTAATACAACTGAGGAAGCTTGCTTGGTGGGTGAGTGTTTCTGATCTTGGCGTAGGGCGGACGGGTTATTGTGTTCTGCATACCGGATTGAGGAGATTGAGATGATCCGGATGGAAGACGAGGAATCTGTGCAGCATTGGGCGGCAGCTGAGCAGGATAATGAGCTGATGATCCACTGCGAGCTGGATCTGAAGCTTGATGACTGTCCTTCCATTTACGTGTGTGAGTAGCGGCCGGTTCAGGTGTGTTCGAAGGTTGTGCTGAGTGGATGGAAGGACCTGGGAGTGGAGTCTCATGATAACGTGGCTGACGTGATGGTCCTGTGTGCTGTTGACCAGAAGTCTCAATCTGACGAGATGAGCTTCCCCTGTAATAGTGAAAAAATTACATTATTTTATTAATTCAAGAGATTGGTGAGTGTTTTTTGTCTGAGGATATGTTAGATGGGTTGATGTGACCTACATGCTAGATTGAGGTGATGGACTGGCAGGAAGATGAGGAATCTGTGCAGCATTGGGAGGCTCATAAGGCTGATGACTGGGAAATTGATAAGCTTCATGGCTGACTTTTCGTTTACAATAGTGAGTAGCCGATTCAGGTGTGTTTGATGATTGGGTTGATGGAGTTGCATCATAACATGGCAGTGATGATGGATGCTGGTGCTGTTGACCAGAAGTCTCAATGGGTTTAGATGAGGTACCCCTGTAATAATGATAATACAATTATTCATTTGAGAGATTGGTGGGGTTAATCTTGAAGATAAGGCTGAGTGCATGTATGTTCATGGTGAAGTTGGGTGATAACATGGCTGAGATGATGGTTGCCAGAAGCCTCAATGGGTCATATGAGGTACCCCTGTAGGGCAAAGGGTCGTTGTACAGTAGGTTGGCATGTAGAAATGGGGTGGACTGACGATGCCATGGGGTATTCCATGGGGTACCCCTGTAGGGCAAAGGGTTGTTGTACAGTTGGTTGGAATGTAGAAATGGGGTGGGCTGACGATGCCATGGGGTATTCCATGGGGTACCCCTGTAGGGCAAAGGGTCGTTGTACAGTTGGGTGACATGTACAGATGAGGTGGGCTGATGATCCCACGAGGTACCCCTGCAATACAAGGCATACAATACAATACAATACAATAACTTATACAGTGCTAAATACACAATGTTTCATAGTACTTAACACATACATATTACTTTGTTTTAATACAGGCATTATAATGACAGTACGATTGGACAAAAATTACACTGCCATCACATATATCAACATGCGGTCTTGATATATCTATCAACGCAGTAACATGTACTATTACAATTATACTCCAGTTATAGGGAGGCATGCTCTGTGTATTGTGTTTATAATAGGGGTTGGGAACATGACAATGCACGCCTGCATTAGCACATGTGAACTGAATTCGAGTAATTTTATTCAAAAGTGTTTAAATAATTTCTTCAGCTAGTCTACCTTTGCTGAACTGCATATGGAGGTGCCTCAGCCTCCCTACACTTCTGTACCTCACTGGACCAAGGATGCTGAAAATGCCCTCCTGGTCTCTCTGTCTCAGTTGTTGCATTCATGTCTTGGTCTAGAAGTCCTAGATCTCTATCCTCATGAATCCTGTAAAATAAATTATGCAATAACTATTCATTAATGAGAATGACAGGCAGGATTCTGGCAATCCGGATGATGCAGATTACAATCCCATCAAAGATCTATACTAGTGAGATTTGTTTATCGTTTCATATTTAATTATAGGCATTTCATTGTACCAACATAAAATAGCATAGCTCCAAAAATTGTCCATTTAGTCTTACAGAAGGGATACAGTTTACACACATGTACAGTGTATTAATTACTGAATTATCACTAATGTAGCAGTCCCACTGCAAATTCTGTAAAAGAAATGATACAGTGACTATTCAGTAATGAGAATCACAGGTCCAGGGCATTACTGGCTGATGTAGTATGCAACATCAGTCTGGGAATCCTGATGATGTAGATTACAATCCCAACCAAGGTCTATAGTCAGATTTGGTTATTGTTTCAAATTTAATTATAGGCATTTTATCATACCAATGAAAAATAATTATGGCTCCACAAAATGTTCGTTCAATTTACAGAAGGGAACCAGTTTCCACAGATATACAGTGTGATGACTGAGTTATCACTAATACTTCACTTGCCTATCAGTCATGCCTAGATATAGGTTCACTGCAGCACTGGAACTGGAAGTATCAATTGCCCAATTTAAGAGACTGCTAGCAATCAAGTCTGTATTATCTTACAGTGGAACATTGAATAAAGAGCTCTGATATAACAAAATACTCTTATAACAAAGTTATGTTGCTGGTCCCAGCTGTTAATATGCTTTAAATTTGTTTCATGGTCCCAAGGACCTCGCTATCAAGAGATTTCACTGTACTACTGAATAATGTAGACTAGCTTGTCCGACAGATTTGGTTGACTTACCGGTAACATGTACCTGAATATAAAGAATTACAAAATGGCATAAAAAGTATTTTCATTATGAGGCAGTAGACTGGGTGTATTTTTTTCCTCTGTTATGTTTAAAGGGATCTAGTAACTTTGTTGACATGTGCAAAACGTGATGAATGGTTGATGCAATGTATATTGTTATCTCATATGTCCACAGGGTATTGTGTGAAAATTTCAAGTCAAATGGAGATTGTATGGCCAAGTAATGAGCGAAAATGCAAAGTGATATTCAGTAACTCGCTACACTCACTTTGTACATGGAAGAAAAAATCATACATATCTTTGTATCAAAAGGGAAATTTGAAAAACCGAAACCTGTCCCGTGATTTTATTGTTAATACGAATACAAGGTATAAGGGAACCGCTAGAAATTAAATTTTATTTTGAGGATTTGGACAATGTTACTAAGTCCCTTTTACCCTAAAAAGACTGGGCTATTTTGAACCTTTAAAAAAACGGAAGGTGGGGGGGGGGCTAAAAGGGCCTCCCCCCGTAAGATCTCGGCTACCGAAACTCTGATCGGCTCCAAATTTGGCATGTGATACATGTAGATGTCCATGAGTCATACAATATTGCATAGTTAAATTTTTTGTTTTAATTATAATATGCTAATTAGAGCTAATTAATTATGCGAAAATTGCATTTTTTTTTCGTAGTTTTTGCATTTTAAAAATATTTGTTATATATTTTTTGGATGGAATAACATATTAACCATTATTCAACCATTTGTAGCCCAAAATTAAAGGATTGCAGTGATCAGAATGAAAAATAATGAAGGTTTTGTCTATTCTATGTGGATGTGGCAACATTGGTAGAGCGCGCGCTTTCCAATCGTGAGATCCCGGGTTTGAACCCTGCCCACCGCGTTTGTCCTTCGGCAAGACAATTTATCCACTATTGCTGCTCTCTACCTGGTCTGGTGAAAATTAGCTTGGTGCACCTATATGGTTGCCCGCCGCTAGTATGCTCCCTGGGGAGTTGAGAATGTGTACAAGATAATTGTACGGGTCTGAACTGTACCAAATGACCAGGGATAATAATAAGCGCTTAGAAGCTGTTCTGCATTAGGCGCTATATAAGTGCGTTATTATTATTATTGTTATTCTAGGAAAAAGTCAATTTCCATAGGATTTGTACAAAATTTAGTGATTTTCGGGCCGACGCTCACTTACAAAAGGTCACGTAACTTAACCCTATTCCCACTGGGTTATTTTGGTCACTTGAGTCCACTGGGGGGGGGGGGGGGGGGTTAACGAATGGGACGATCGACTTGAAAATTGGCACACACGTAACACAAGTCAAGTAGAATAAGAATTTGAAGAAGAAAAAAAATTGCACATCATTAAAAAAGAATAATTAATGACAATTTTGAATATGCAAATTTTTGATGAATTTGGGAGAAAATTGGGATTTTCATCTAAAATCAAGAGAAATTACAGGATTTCTTCAGGTTTTCTGTAAAAATACTTTCAAATGATGTTATCCATGTTTTTTGTGGTGATAAAATATATCACTAATTTGCATAAATATGCAAATTAGTATTCCCGGATTTATCCACATTGTTTTCATTCTTATGTATTTTATTGTTGTTGTTTTTTTTAAAGAAGACTTTATCTCTGAAGTGTATGAATTCAACTAATAACAAAGAAATAATCCAAATTATAACTCAAAGTAACAATTATAACAGATTTGGAGTTTACATGGCATCGGATATAGGAATTACATAGAAACCTGTACAAAAATTACATTTTTTTTGTGACGGACAAGCAATTATCGACCTCTAAAATCAGGGGGGGGGGGGCAAAATGCCCCCCCCCCCCCCCAGTGGGATTAGGGTTAAGAACGGTACACCCGGTCATCTAAAGAAAAAAGTCATGAAGTGGCACCGTAAAATATTTTAACGTTGCGAAGTAATCGCGAAAATAGGGGGGGGGCTAAATCAGCCCCCCCCCCCCCCCCCGAGTCTTTTTAGGGTTACATATTATTAATGATACCCCTTTCCATAATGACTGCACCATTAAAGCAAATTGTTTGCAAATGACCAGCTATCAGTAGATTTCATGTTTCCCACCTTACCTGACATTCTCTGGGTCCAGCTGAAGAACCTGCAGGAATTAGTCATTACTGTTGCTCAATAACACTGTTGTCTAATATTATGACAAATGATTTGATGGCATCCCTTTTCATAATTATGACTGTAAGAACAGTGAGACTTTATTGCCATTTAACAGCCGTCAGTAGATTCCATGTTTCCCACCTTACCTGATAAGAGGGTGCTGCTGAAGAGCCTGCAGGAATGAGTCTACATTTGAGTAGGTCTCTTCATTGTACATTAAATCCCACTTGGAGATGTGTGGCAGGCATTCCTGTCATAACAAAATCATGATAATGTCAATTCTATTTCATCCAGGCTGGACAAAATATCTAAATATGAACAATTCATGTATACTCATCAGTGCAATTTCACAACTCCTCTTCGGTGCGTTTTTAGCTTAACTGATGCTTGGTGGGAAAACACTGCTGACCAGTGGTTGTAGGCACTGTATTGTGATTCAATGTCTCTATTGTTCAATATGATTCAACATTGTTCCCTTGAAATGAAGACACAACTCTGAGAAGTTGTGACCTGTTCAGCTTCAAAACATAGCAAGTCCACATGATTAGACTTATTCACATTCACATTTGTATTAATGGAGTAAAGACAAGTTGACTGATGGAGGAACCTGAATCTGCCAACTGAACTTCACAGCTTTTTGTCGGTGGTCTCCTTTGATTCAATTTCAACGCTCAGTTGCTAATTAGTGATCAACTCAAGAAAATGTGTGAGGGATCACCCATATACAGCTCTATACAAATAACATTACGGTTAGGTTTATGTTTGTATGATTAATGATCAAAAAGCATGAATTCAAAACTGACACCCCTGCTTATTTCTATGCTGCAATAAAATGGAAGATCAGGACTATTTTACATGCTGTCCTACATTATGAACATAACACAACAATATATGTGTCCCTCTCTGTCACTTCGGGTAATTCATCGGCAATATCAAAATTGAGATTTTTAGTGTTTTGAATTCTCTCGGATTTCAGCTTTAAAATGATATATAACTTGCTACATATAATTGTCATGAAGGAAAGAAAAACGCAATTTAATAACGCGGACCAGAGCTCAGCTATTTGTCAAACAACAGAGAAAATTGCTTCTAAAGTTTCGCATCCATTCAGAAAAGCATCCTCACAGAGCGAGCGAGCGGTTGAACAAATTCTCGGTTTGACCGTTCGTTTTTCACAATCGATCGTGAAAATAGCGTTATCAACAAACAATATAACGCATGCGCAGTTTACTGTTATTCCTCGGCCAATCAGCAAAGCTTTCGTATCGCGGCATGTAGCCTAGTCTAATAGTCGTACCGATACATACAGTACAATTTGTACAAAGCCGCTCCAGTTTCGTACAATTGCATGCAAGTTAACCCGGCGGGCTAGCTGGCATGACCCCCTCATAACAATGAATGGTACAATAGAGCGGTAACTTCAGTCCTCGCTGGTCGGGCGGTATCGACCCACCTGCTCATTCATCCTGCCCGATCGTTACCGCAACATTGAACTATACACAATGAACTTCGCACCGGGGAGGCGTATTTTGATAATCCGAGGAAAAGCTAGCTACAGAATTTACATAACAAGGCGCGATTCAATGCAGTATTATACAGTAAGTCGCGCACGCTATCCGGAAATGAACACAACGTACAAGTATACCCAGTACAACTCTATTCAGGTCAGTCTGACCAATCACAGCGCTTTCCGCTCGGGCTCAGCTAGCTCACACCGCTCACAATACCAGCGGTCGGGCGTCGCACGTGTGCATAGAATTGAAGTGCCGCTCAATCAATGCACAAACGATCGATCATGAACAGCCAGCGATGATAAACCAAGTTTCAGGCCGAAACCAAATTGAAGGTTGCTCAGAAAAATCATTATTTTCGGTATAAAACAATCAAATTAGGACATGAAATTTTCAGAGAATGTAGATGACACATGTAAGTATCAAATTCCGTAAAGTTGAAATTTTCAGCCAAAGACAATTTTTTATGATTTTGGTGCTCTATGAACTAAACCCCCATTGCGACTTTATACCCAAACTGAAAGACACAGACACATATGAAGCAAGCTTTTTTAAAGATGCAAACATCTCCTTAAAGATAATTTAAACAAATAAATCTGTAAAAGAATGATCTTCATATTCTTCTTCATAATTTGGGTACTTAATACATGTATATATGCTCACAGGATAGTCATTAAGTCCCTATTCCATTGCTCAAACTGTTGCTACTCATACATGTAGGTTGTCAAAGGCAATCTGTAGTACTGTTTTGCTCAAATGCCCAGACTCTAGGTTTTGTCTCTTTTAGTGTTTACCTCACTTACAACATGAATTCATAGCAGCATTGCACATGCATACTTGCATACATACATGTATTTATACAAAATATGTTGGCATTCATGACATATTAGGTAGTTTCAAATATTAATCAGGTGTACATCTGACAATTATCTAACACTGTACCAGACTTCCATATATGTACAATGTATCATTTACATGAACTTTTTATCAATTAACAACAATATTTATTTGTAGTCTGTTCTGCTGTTTGTATTAATATTCCTATGCTTTGGGACTATTACATCTTGTACTTCACATTAGCTTCAGGTAAATTTTATTTTAATGACAAGAATTTGATTATGAGATCACCAAAACAAAACAGAAATACATGTTTGACAAAAACACGGGCAATTACCATATAGTCTGTAGTCATCTGTTCTATTGTCTGAATGAAAACTCTGTGGATCCTGCAGAACCCTCTCAATGGCAGGTGGCTCAGGTCAGGCAACAGGCAGATAGCTGTAGCAAAGTCTCTTGATGCTTGGTAGCTCAAATTGATGTCCATCAATGTCAATGACTGGATCTACGGTTGATTTAAAACATGTTCAATAACAAAGGACAGCCCAAATTCTCAATGGTGGGTTAAATTTTCAATTAAATATAACTACATAAATTTGAGTAATTTCAGGCCATGGACCAAATTGGAAGTACCAATAGCAAATGTAATAAAAACATTTATGAAAATAACCTTGGGTTAAATTAGAGTCTGAATAAAGTCTGAACATGCACAAATTAGTGCTGAGTCAAAACTTAGCCATGCACCTTCAATATGAGACTGCCATAAATACATGTCCGAATAATTTTGAGAGATATTGATATCTAATTTACTGATTGAGTATCTAATTTCATTCTTTCAAAGAGTCCTCTCATTTGAATAAATTACATCATCTGCACTTAGACACAGCTGCACAGCAGACAAACTGACTTTACTCTGTGATACAATACAGATACATGCACGTACAATGCAATGGCCTACATGAACCCAAATGGGGGGAAACTGACTTTATGTCTAGCATTCTCTGAATTTACTTACATTATATGCTTAATTTCAGATAATTAAATAAATCGGCTACTTTTCCACCTCATCCATATATCCTGGCCTACATGTACCCAAATGGGGGGAAACTGACTATGTCTAGCATTCTCTGATTTTACTTACATATATGCTTCATTTCAGATAATTAAATAAATCGGCTACTTTCCACCTCATCCATATACATGTACATGTATAAGAACATCATTTTGACTAGGTTTTTATTTTCCAAATGCAGGTTTGATACACACATGGAAAACTTTTGACCGTGATATGGACATCAGTAGCAGTGGCATTGCTAAGAGTGGGCAAAGGGGAAATTGCATAATGCGATAGTTGTAGTCCTCCTCACTGGCCCTTTGGGACAACATTCTCATACATTTCTTGTTCCACAAGACACAATGATACTGGCAGTGTTCATGAAGGATAATAACACACCAAGAATGGAGTCTGCATTTGTATACATTACCTTGATGGGTGCTTTTGCAGCTGACATGCATGTAGCTCTGACATCAACTTCATCTGGCCCTGGGTTTGTCAGCCTTGTTGTTTGGTCATTGGGGCTCTTTCTGTGAACCTGGCATACACATCAAATAACACATTAAAAAAAGTAACACATACAAATCAGTAACACATCATTATTTCAATTGCATTAATATTCTTAAACATGTACGTAATGGTAATAGATGGATTAAAAATTAGCTTATGATAGAACATGTCAAATGTTTGTTTTCTTGGAAAAATGGTGTTCCTGAAAAGGATCCACTCATCACTGAACCTTTTGATCATCATGTTACGACCATCATCAGAAGAAGTATTGAGAGGAATAGTTGGGGATTCACCAGGAAAAAATTAGAAGTCTGAATAAACAACATTATCAGGGGTCTGCCTTTCCAAGATAATGTCTTATTTTTATATACTTTGCACAAAACGGAAGAAAAAGATGGTTTATATCTTGCATGAATACACATTAAGAAGATAAATAGACCTCTACCAGCTGTGTATATAATTGCTGCAATCATTCATGCATAACTTCCAATAAGAAATGACAAGAACAAAGAAAATAGCATTGTTTACTACATGTCTATCTCCAACATGTTTATAACATGAAATATTTAGACTTATGGCAACCAAATCTAATGAAATCAGCTAGTATTCATGGTGCATGGTTTACCAATTAGTTAGATGATGATCTGGCAGTGGTTACTTAATAGTTGAATAGAATGGGACGGATGGGCAGATAAATTTAGTGCTGTTATCCGATCCGATCCGAGAAGGGAATTCCCGGTGGTCATGGCCTTCAACCGGGAAATTACCGAGAAATGGCCCTTTTTTTCTATAATTCTCGTTTTGGCAACCCATTTTTTCCAGTAATAATAACAAATTTGTATACTGTACATATAAGAAAAAAATGGGATCAACTCAAGGAATTTGCAGTAGGTATGACAGATTTACGACTTGTGGCTAGGACCAGGAGCAGAGAAGGTCACAATGTTTAAACAGGTTGAGCCTTGAAGTCAATTACCTGAATTTGTGCAGAGCTATACAAAGGGTTTAAGGAGAATGCCCCCACCTGTTGGAAAGCTTACCCCCAACCTTTGAATATACTTTTTTAGTCTTTTTCTTGACTCCCACAAACATATATTTTGAACTGGCTTTTCATGTGTATGCTTTATTGAACATAACTATAAAAAAAACCCCACATAACTCTGCCCCAAACACTGGCACACCCCCCAAAATAAATTACCCCAATGCTGCCGCCCATTTATTTTTTGACAAACTTTTTAAACATTATGTTTCTTGTAGTCATAACTAGATGGATCTTCGACTGCGTGCAGTCGAAAATGATGCCTCCGCCATTACGCAATTTATTTATGTCAAGCCCAAATCAACATGTACACAGAATTAATTCTGTCAACTCAATTTTGATGGTACTCTGTCTTTTAGATCTTGACATATCACAATTATGAGCTATAAGTGACCTTGACCTTTGCCCTCATGACCCCAAAATCTAATGACTACAATTGTTCCCTATTATACATTCAGGTATCGAGTTGGATTGAAATCTGATATTCAGTTCTTGAGTCTTTTTGAGATTTCCAATCTCAAGCTACTTTTATATATGAGCCCTGTGACCTTTGACCTTTGACCTCATGACCCCCAAAATCTAATCAGTTCATTGGCTCTCCAAGGAGCATACATGTACCAAGTTTGGTCAGAATCTGTCAATCCCTTCTTGAGATAACGCGATCACGAGCTATTTTTGCATATATAATGAGCTCTGTGACCTTTGACCTTTGACCTCATGACCCCAAAATCTAATCAGATCATTGCCCCCCAAGATACATACATGTACCAAGTTTGGTCAGAATCCGTCAATCCGTTCTTGAGATAACGCAATCACGAGCTATTTTTGCATATATAATGAGCTCTGTGATAGGATCACGATAGAATCACGATAGGATTGGCTAACTTCAGTCAAGACTGAAATTAGCCATGAATCCCGAATCAGTCTTGACTGATGTTAGCCAATCCTATCGTGATTGATTGCTAATTTCAGTCAAATCAAACCTGCACATTACCAGCACTTGCAAGTTTAATACGATCGCAATTTTTCATCTCCAAAAACAATTTTCAACCCTTGAAAACAATTTTCAAGGGTTGATTTAACCAAATCTGAACTTGTAAGAAGGAATAACATATCAAGGTACAGTTTTTTTATCTCCTTTTTAATTAATTTTTGTTGTTTTGTCTTCGTTTTTCTGCTAGAATTTATTACAGTCCCATCATGTATAGTGTTCTGTGTTGTATTTTCTGGTAAACTCAATTACTCAACAAATCTAACGGATTGATCGGGGAAGGGGCTCATAATTTCCTTTATGTGCTTCAGAGACTTCAGTAAATTGAATTATATTTCATAGACCAAAACTCTCTGAAAAGAATTAGGTTTTTTACTTATCCTCGGCACATTTTGACCATCTAAAAATCAAGAATTTTACTATCAAAAATTTTTTTTTTTCCATGCAATTTTTCCTATCTCCGTGTACAAACCGCACCCCCCTTTTCGTCTGTAATTCCGTCGGGAAAACCATGCGGTTAATACACCGACAAATACGGTATATAAGGAGCTCTGTGACCTTTGACCTTTGACTTCATGACCCCAAAATCTGATCAGATCATTGGCCCCCCAAGATACATACATGTACCAAGTTTGGTCAGAATCCGTCAATCCGTTCTTGAGATCACGATCACGAGCTATTTTTGCATATATGAGCTCTGTGACCTTTGACCTTTGACCTCATGACCCCAAAATTTATTCAGATCATTGGCAGTCCAAGATACATAGCCTACATGACCCAAGTTTAGTGAAAATCCGTCAATCGGTTCTTGAGATAACGCGATCACGAGCTATTTTTGCATATATAATGAGCTGTGACCTTTGACCTCATGACCCCAAAATCTAATCAGATCATTGGACCCCCAAGATACATACATGTACCAAGTTTGGTCAGAATCCGTCAATCCGTTCTTGAGATAACGCGATCACGAGCTATTTTTGCATATATAATGAGCTCTGTGACCTTTGACCTTTGACCTCATGACCCCAAAATCTATTCAGATCATTGGCCCCCCAAGATACATACATGACCCAAGTTTGGTGAAAATCCGTTAATCGGTTCTTGAGATAACGCGATCACGAGCTATTTTTGCATATATAATGAGCTGTGACCTTTGACCTCATGACCCCAAAATCTATTCAGATCATTGGCCCCCCAAGATACATACATGACCCAAGTTTGGTGAAAATCCGTCAATCCGTTCTTGAGATCACGATCACGAGCTATTTTTGCATATATGAGCTCTGTGACCTTTGACCTTTGACCTCATGACCCCAAAATTTATTCAGATCATTGGCAGTCCAAGATACATAGCCTACATGACCCAAGTTTAGTGAAAATCCGTCAATCGGTTCTTGAGATAACGCGATCACGAGCTATTTTTGCATATATAATGAGCTGTGACCTTTGACCTCATGACCCCAAAATCTAATCAGATCATTGGACCCCCAAGATACATACATGTACCAAGTTTGGTCAGAATCCGTCAATCCGTTCTTGAGATAACGCGATCACGAGCTATTTTTGCATATATAATGAGCTCTGTGACCTTTGACCTTTGACCTCATGACCCCAAAATCTATTCAGATCATTGGCCCCCCAAGATACATACATGACCCAAGTTTGGTGAAAATCCGTTAATCGGTTCTTGAGATAACGCGATCACGAGAACGGGACGTACGGACGGACGGACAACCCAAAAACATAATGCCTCCGGCTACTTCGTTGCGGAGGCATACAAAATGATCTTACACAGGCCCTGAGTTCACATGTGGTTGTGAGTTTGGTATGATATGCATGCCCACTGAACCTTGGCTAATATATATATATATATATGGTATGTCTCCTCATAACTCCCCAAAATAGCAACTGTGTGTGCATGGGTACAGACAGTGTTTTTGCTCATTCACAAGGGAACCGGGACTAACCGGGACCCGTTAATCATTTCTAATTTCTACGAGCCGGGATCCGAGACGGGATATTTTTTAACCTAAAACCTGAAAAAATGAGTCATAAATAAATATATGATTACCGTCCTTGTTCTTGCCTCCAATGCCAGCTGTTGGAAGAATGAATCAGGTGGAACATGAATACCCAGCATTACATCCTTCATGTTTGATGAGCACAGCCATCTTGCCAGGTCTATTGCTGCTGAGCTGATCAAATCTTCCAAGCAGAGTGTGACAGACTGAACCTGGAAATGAATCGATCAAGAGAAAAGTTGAATATCAAATTACTGACCAATAGTGATACATGATCCAGTAAAAATGGGTCGCATTCAATAAGTAAAGTCATTTTGCTACACCCCACTACATGCCTCCAGGGCCCCGTTGCAGAAAGAGATACAATCAATTGTAAGTTACAATTGATTGTAAGTCAGATAATTTGCGCGGTTCAACCAATCAGATTTGCGCATTTAGAACACATGATCGGACTTACAATTAATTGTATCTTACAATCGCTTGTATCTCTTTCTGCAATGGGGCCCAGGTAATATAATTTTACTCAGGATCTTATTTTGAAATAAAAATTACTGCTACTGTTAATAATCAACCTTCCCTTTAGGCTTTAAAACAATGACTATATAAAGTGGAACATTATGTCTTGATTCTTGAGTCATAAGCAAAGGATACTACAACAAGGTGATATTGCACCAAACTTCAGTTGCTGCTCTGACCTGGCTCTCTAGCATCACCCTTAAGCAAAATGCCCAGAGATGGCCACCACCTATTATGTAGTTATTGTTCGCACAAACTGGGGCGTGGAGTATGTGTGGCTAGCATTATTTGTAAGACCTGAAATCCATGTGCAGAATAATAGTATGCATATACACATACATGTTGACTCAATCAATGTACTGGCATAAACACTTTTAGTATATTTACTTTACAATTATGCAATTGTGTATGGAACTCTAATATTAACCCCTTGACTACGGGAACTGAGTGGGTTGTGTATACATAGTCAATAGGGATTTCGGAAACTCATAGGGAACAGGTAAAATTAGTTGATATTATCGGTATTCATAAAGAGTTGATCACACATTGGAAGTTTATGTGAAGCATTATGGAATTCTGACAAGGCTTTGGCAAAAGTATCGCACTGATGATTTTTTTGGTAACAGGCCATAGTTTAATTTACAGGCTATGCGAATACATGTACTGTATATGTCTAAGAATAGAAACGGGCTACCAATAACATTGATGGGCTAGCACCATGAAGGCTCCTGCTAATTTATACACAACCATGCGAGTACCCATGCATACATCTGGCAGACATGACTTGTTGTTGGACAGAAGAGCTCAGGGTCAATTGCTTTCTATCCAGGAACCCATGATCGAAAGACAGGTGCACATCAGATAATGCCGCCCAAAACACTATAATTGAGCTTTTTTCAATTAAAGAGTACGAGGGGCGACTGAAAAGTTTTGAGCCTAACATAGAAAGGATTAAGATATGACAACCAAATTTGGTCCATACAATCTGTCACATATCTTAAGCCCACCCACCAAATTTCGTGGTCATAGCTATCTTTATCTTTATTTTACAGGATCCTGAACTTTGTGTATCAGGTGTTCATAAAAAAATTGACAAACTTGAATATCGAGTTGTCATCAAGTGTCTGCAGCAGATGCAGAATGTCAAGAGAGAACTAGGCACTCTTTGAGGCTAGCCCAACCAATTTCCTCGAACGATTTGTGACCATGGATGAGACTTGGGTTCATCACTATCAGCCTGAGAACAAGAAGCAGTCAAAGCAATGGAATCATCGCATGTCACCAACTCAAAAGAAGGCCAATGTCACACATTCTGATGGCAAGGTCATGCCAAGTTCCCTTGACATTCTGCTTTTGTTCAGGAGTCAAAAGACGTGGTACCCATCTTGCAGACATCTTTGCCATTCCAAGTTTAACTCTGATTATGATCTGCTCGCTCCTGTGAGATGCCCAGCCTCTTGGCAATCTGATAAGCTGAGATGTGGCGATCTTCCATGACCATGTCAAGGATGAGATCATTGTTCTCTGAAGTTGTTGCTGTCAATGGCCTCCCTCCCTGACCTCGTTTCATCTTCAATATTGTCTTTGCCACGTTTTAACTCATTTACTAATCGTTCCACCGTGGCATATGAACGGGCATGTCACCTTAAGTGTCCATCATGTCTTTATGGACCTCAGCTGGGGTTATGACAACCCAATACTCAAGTTTGTCAATTTTTTATGAACACCTTATACACAAAGTTCAGGGTCCTATAAAATAAAGATGAAGATAGCTATGACCAAGAAATTTGGTGGGTACGTTTATGATATGTGAAAGATTTCATGGACCAAATTTGGTCATCATATCTTAATCCTTTCTATGTTAGGCTCAAAACTTTTCAGTCGCCCTTCGTATAGCCATTTCTAGTCAATATGTATGTGAGTGACAAAATGGTTATATCACAAGTTCACACCCAATAGTTAGGATACGGTATGCCATTTTGTCATAAACATGTGCATTATATTATTTCAATGCAATCTATCATGCCATAATGTACATTTTGAACGCAGTCATCATGTTAATAAGTCAATGAACTCTTCCCTGAATGGATCTGAAAGTGTTCACATGATTACATAGATGAGGAATGGAATTAATACCATGGTGCTATGTCCCTTTGTAGCAAGGATGCTGGAGAAGATGTTATGCACAGTATAGCATGCCATATTAGACATAGCCATCATGTGATAGTCAATGACCTGTTCACGAATTGGATCTGAAATGGTTAACATGATGACATAACTGAAGAATGAAATTTACATACCATGGTGCCTTGTCCTTTTGTAGCAAGGATGCTGTAGAAGTTGTTATGGAGAGTACAACTATGCAATGTAACTGTCTTGAGAGAGGGCGACGTGCAGATAGCCTCTGCTAAGCAAGTAGAGAGCATCAATTTACAGTCTCTACCTTCAACCTCCAACTGCGCCTGTATTGCAGGGTAAACCACATAGATATAAAATATAGTGTAATAAATATATGCGCCTCAATGCAGAGTCTCCTGCCTTTATGCCAAGTCTTCACTAGGCCAGAAATATACTAAAAGAAATATATATGGATGTTAGTGCAGAATAATGAATTTATAAACATACAATTGCACTGTTATAGAAAATAAAATACCTGTAAAACAATACAAATGTATTTGTTGTTTAATATACAAATCTAAAAGTACAATGTTAGAATGACATACTGTATTTACATATTGTATATATACTGTATTTATTTAAGCATTTTTAGTCGCTAATAATATCCATGGGTTTGAGTAAGTTCTCTACTCTTGAAGGGAAGAAATGCAATGGCTGAACTTCAGTATAATATGTATACTTTATGATCATTGAAACCTAGTAGTTATCATTAATACAGTGCCGCATAAATAAATAATTGATCAGCTACACTCAGCTGTTAAAACGACAGAGCTTCTCTGACAACTGTATCATTCAGCCCTTTTCTTTTAAAAACTGTCCATTTTAATTATTTTGCAGAAACATTTACTTTGCATAGACTATCACATGTTAAAGGTACTTAGTAACATTGTCCAAATCCTCAAAATAAATTTTTCCTTCTAGCGGTTCCCTCATACCTTTTTGTATTCGTATTAACAATAAAATCATGGGACAGGTTTCGGTTTTTCAAATTTCCCTTTCGTTACAAAGATATGTACGATCGAAGTAGAAGAAAAACTCGCCCGGAGTTTTTCTTCTGTGTAAAAAGTGAGTGCAGGGAGTTATTGAATATCACTTTGCATTTTCGCTCATTACTTGGCCATGCAATGTCCATTTGACTTGAAATTTTCACACAATACCCTGTGGACATATGAGATAACAATAATATACATTGCATCAACCATTCATCACTTTTTGCACATGTCAACAAAGTTACTAGATCCCTTTAAGGATTTATGAATATTAAATTTAATTTCAGTGATATCGCAATTAAGAATCCAAGCCTACAACTTTTCTACCAGTGACTTTGTGACATGTGAAATTTCATGTGCTGCACACAAAATGTACTTTTACAGTCCTTATCCTAGGGACATCTGATCCTCTGGCCTAGGGCCGCACACATTTTTAGAAATCTTAATATTACTTGCCTGACTGGACTAATAGTTAACCAAAAATGGCTGAATTATGGTACATGTAACAAATTCATAACTCAAAATATTAGATACAAGCAAGTACGCAGAAACAAATTGGTATAGATAGTGTTTTTTAAAGACATATACATAGCTTAGATTAAAACATACACAAATTTCCTTTGGTAAAGTAGGTCTTTTACCCTCCAGCTTTTCTTGACAAGCATTGCGGATATGGAAATAATTGACTTTAGCTATTGTTGCCTTTCTTTTGATTCCAACACTTTCATTTGAAACTATTACTTTATATCTTATGTTTGTTTTTGAAGTGTTCAATAAATTTTGAATTTAATTTAATTGGACAAATACAGTAACTTTGTATTCTTTTAATGATCGGTAAACTGAGTATGACAAATTGTTTTGTTTAAAAAGACAACGTGTGAAATGTGAATGTATGAAAGGGTATGGGATACAGCTAAAATCTAAGTCTACTTACGAAGTCTGGTTGGACAAACATGTAGCCTACTAGTGTGTGAGCAGTCCTCATCTCCCTCCTCCAAATTGTCATTTCTTTCACATCAGACAATGCATTCATCTTCACCACTTCAGCTGCATCTCTGTCATGGCATTCAAATGCTACATCCACCAGGAAATCCCTCTCACTCTCCCTCTCCCTCTCCCTCTCCTGCCTCATCTCCCTTTGCTCCCGACTCTGGTCCCAGATCTGCCACGGCTCAAATAACGGCTCATCCTCCCATTCTTTGTCTTCCCTTTGCTCCTCTGCTTGGATGCCTTGGGCTGCCAATGTACAAGACTTACTCATCCTGGTCAGGACATCAATCCCAACCTCTTTGTCCTGCGCCGTGCAGAAGTACAGCAGATACCTCAACTCCTCTTTCTTTGGCAGCACCAAATCTACTATCAGCCGCTCATACTCTCCACGGTCGGAATGGTAGAGTGAAGCAAGGTGCATTCCCGCCATATACTCTTGGAAGAGTTTATGGGGGAAGTACACCTTAGACTTCATGCGTTTCTGGGTCGTATCGTGCCATTGTGCCTTTGGGATGAGCTGCTTATCTTTTGTCAGGAAGCCTATTTTGCAGGCTGTCATCATTGCCTCCTCACAGTCCTCAAATTCCTTCTCATTGAAGACCATGTTCTTATCAAGGAGACCATCAAAGGCAATCTGAGCAACTGGCTTTAACAACTCATCAATGTTCTTGATGGAACACAAATAACCTGGATCATCTAGATCCGCATAGAACTTCTGGACTAAGTGTTCCTTGAGAAACAGAAACATCTCCTTGAGCAGTTGTGAAAACGTCTGCAACTGCTGGAATTGTCTACACCTTTCTTCACCCAGTTCACTCCACATCAAGCACAGCATTGACATGTAGATTGGGTAAGGTGCCATATTCTCTGCGATGATGTCGTTGTCCTGCATAAACTGGATCAGGTTCTTTGCTTTCACCTCATCATTTTTGAAGTACTTCTTTATGTACACAGAGATGTTTTTTTTGGTGAATCCTTCGACACGGATGTAGGTATATAGGTTCTTCAGCTTTCTGTTCCATCTGAACTTAACTGCCTTCCAGGGACGGGATGTCACCAAGACAAGACATGTTTCCAGTTGGTTTGAAGAGAGAGTCTCTACAATATTTGTCTTGGGAGTAGCAGTGTGGCTATCTGAAAAGGAGTCTATTGTGTCTGTGTTGCTTCTTGGTTGTGGAATGTCTTTATCTACATGGGTGCTTTCTGGCATGATATTCTTCCTGAATTCATCTAGCCCATCATAGATGATGAAGACCTTGTCTGGATGAAGAAGGATGTATTCATCCAGCTGGCTAGCTCGAACTGGATTGTCATTCTTCATGTAGCTTTTGACTATTTCGCCATTGGTGCAACCCTCTGATTCTCGCAATGGAACAACAATGACCATGACAAATTGTTTGAAATGTGTTCTATTGACCCAGTCCCATGCTATCTTAGAACAGAATGTGGTCTTGCCAACTCCAGCTTCTCCCTGCACCATCATTCGTTTGGGTAGTTTTTTATTCACTTTGATGTTCAGGAGGTCTTTGTAATCTAGATTTGTCCAGTATCTGCCATCTTCTTTGAGCATCCTCAGGTTTGTGTACATGTCATCAAATTGACGAAGGGAGAAAGGATCCAGGGGGTCTTCTCTTATCTTACACAGGTTTGTTTCATAGTAGAATCTAAGATCGTCGCAGCACCTTCGTAGCTCATCCTCTGAGAGGGGTGATGCAGATCCAGCAGATGATGCCTGGCCTACAAAGAAAAGGGAAAAAGTATTGCTGGTAAAATATTTAAGTAATCTAAGCTCTCATAGTCCGTAGTATAAAACCTGGTGGTAAAGTGTTTTTTCTCTTTGCTTGTTTAGGGCAAATGAATATTAATTTAATGTTAGAGACATTTTAAATTGATCTTGTAAATCCATTGTCAGTGAAAAGAAACATATAACACAACTTTCTGGTGACACTCTGTCACTCACTAACTCCACATCATCACAATGCCACTGCATTGCTTCGTCTTTCATTACAAATGACACCCTGTAATTTATTGACATGTTCTAAACCTGTTCTCAACTAGATTTGGCAATTCCCATAAAGTTGCTTTGTCTTTCATTACTTTGACAACCTGTAGTACTCTGCTAGATTTGGAAATTCCCATAGAGTTTAATAAAACAGGACAAACAAGGTTCCCTTTAAGCAGTGAATTAACAAAGATTACTGAAGTTTAGTTGGCTATTGTTGATTTTAGATATGTTTGTTTCAGTGAGTATCAGTGCTCATAAGTTGTGTACATATTAACCCATTCAGGACTGATTTGTGTTGGTACAACATGTTTTCTCCATAGACCCAAGCCAAGGTATTCTCAAGACCAGTCCTGAGTGGGATGATTAATTTGAGTAAAAATTGTATAATTTAGATTATTCTTTTGCCCGACAGGTTATTTTGATACACATATGAACAAACTTACAAAAGGTTGATACAATGGTCAATGGCCAAGTAATAAATGCAATGATATATTTGCTGATGCATTGCCTAAGGTTGGTACACACTCTGTCAAATAATTCTCACTACTTATTTCAAATTACATTTAAAACAAATCTTTATAATCATGACAACAAAGAGGAAATTGGACTGGTTTCATAGTTCTATTAGTAAGAGGAAAGCAGCGAGGCATAAGAGAACCCATAGAGATGGGAGTGAGTTTGGTTGATTCAGACTAAGGTTCTAGATTTATTATTTCAAAGGAAATCAACTCTTTGTTTGAATTTTCAAATCATTTTTGAAAAACTTATTGATATTTTGTCTCATTCTGTTTAAACTTGACAATCAAAAACAAATTTTCACAAACTGCAATAAAAAGATAATACCGCACTAAGCCAAAAATCCAATAATCAAATATATAATTTCTTCATTTGATGAATTTCAAACTAGACAATTTTCCCAAAATGTAATATAAATATGAATCCAATAAAGGGTTGTCATCACTTACCTCCTCTTTCATCCTTTATCTCTGAAGCGGTGCTTTCCACTGAAGATGCTGATGGTGAATCTATAAACACCAGAAATGAAGATGATACTCTACATTAGCATGCATGATTGTCATTATTCCAATAGTTTCAAATGTCATAAAGCAGTATCTGGGGGCAGGGGCCTGATTACGGACCAGCGATATTTACCATGGTAATTAGCATCATTGGCTCTAACTCATCGATGTCAATATGCTAGAATTAAGTACAAATCAAC
>JBAMJV010006653.1:162500-191402 GCA_037951105.1 Echinarachnius parma
ATCGACTTTGAAGTGGATTTTCAATCCACAAATGGACAGGAAATAGCCGATGGAAGTGAGATTTTACTTACCTATTTCATGCGTACAATTCACTGAATTGCCTTGGTCATACACACCTTCAATCGAGACGACCAGCGCAGCCCGGGGGAAAACCCGGACTGATCCATTTTTCAGATGGGGCATTAGATTTTGTATGTATTTTCCGATCAATTATACCAGTCTTTTTTCTGTGGTGGTTGGTATTTTTACCTTTATATTCATGAAGAGTATTATAATTATTGTCTTAACTTACCTTAGAATATCTGAATTAATAAATTATCGAACATTTTTAATGGAAAATAAAGTGATTCGCCTTGCAAACACACCCATGGTTAGACGGTAAAACACCCATGAGTTTATCAAAATTATGCACGATAGAAAACGTGGTTTGTTTTCCTTTTAGGCGGAATATTTCGCCAATAAAACGATTGCTGTGCACTTAATTATTGTTTTCCACGGAATTCTGTCCTTTTGGTTGTTTCATTCATGCGAAAATACGACTTCTCAAACCGATCTTCCGAACATACTGCAGTATGAAATTAGCATTGCCTCCATGAGATAACAGCCCCATGTATAGTGTTCTGTGTGTGTAACTTGCCCGTAATTTGGCGTGTATGCATGAACTGATTAATATTCGTTATTTTTTTCTGCGTTCTTTCGTTCTTTGGTTGGGTATACATTAGAAATTCACTCAGGAATGTATAGGTTGACAGGTCCACTTTATTCTTCATAATTTAAAATTGATCTGTTGGCAACAAAAATTTGTCATTTATCAGTGTTCTGTTTTTTCAGATTTACAAGCAAGGATGTGCAGACAATTATTTCTTTAGAATTCTAATGAAAGATATCGTGGAACAAGAACCAACTGCGAAGGATTATCAAAATACGCCTCCCCTGTGCGAAGTTCATTGTGTATAGTTCAATCTTGCGGTAATGATCGGGGAGGATGAATGAGCAGGGTGGGTCGATATCGCACGCCCATCAGAGGACTGAAGTTACCGCTCTATTGTACCATGCCTAAGTATTACTATAGCAACGACGATGATGGTCATTGTTATGAGGGTCGTGCGGGGGTCATGCCAGCCCGCCAGATTAACTTGCATGCAATTGACAGTATGACACACCGGAGCGTACTGTGTATGCCGCCGTGTTACGAAAGCTTTGCTGATATAAGCCAGTTCGTAGTTACAATCTGCGCATGCGCGTATTTACTTCCGGGTATTAGAATATTTGTTATTATTAGAATATTTGTGAGAATCAAAGGAGCCACACGTGCAATTGAATGCGAATTATATTTGTTATTATTAGAATATTTGTGAGAATCAAAGGAGCCACACGTGCAATTGAATGCGAATTGTTTGTTTACGTTTTTAAAATCTGGATCAGGATCAAAATAAGCCCATCGTTTTTGTATTCACCACATCAAAGGTTAATAGCATAATATGTACTATTAGGGTCAATCCACGTCAAATCAACCAGTGGTGTTCACCCGACCCCCTTCAAATTTGCAAAAATTCGCACCAAATGTTCCCCCAAGTGTCTCACAGAAAATTCTGAAATATTTTGCCCCAAGGTCAAACGGCCTCACCTAGCAACCAATGCGCGATTCTTAAAAGGTGTTATACAAAAATCAGCCATTTTCAACTGCCCCTCACAGCTAAAGTGAATGAGGGAGCAAGCTAAATTTTTGTAAGTTGAAAGAACTTTATTATCTGTAAAAGCAAAAAAAATAAAAATCTGCTACGAAATTTCATTTTCGCTTACGAGGTCATCAAAAATGACCGTAAGTCGTAAAATTTAAATTTTCGGACAGTGTTTAGGGGTCAATAAAATAAATATGACAACAAATAAAGCAAAAGTAAGAATGTAAATCAATTTAAAACTTTCTCTAAAAGCACACAAAAAATCAGCACAAAAAACGGTTCCGTTTTCGTGTAGGGCGCCCTCAAATTCTGAACATATCAGAAATCAGCAAAGTTGAAGGTCAAAGTTCACCTTTAGTCCAAACTAGTAGAAGCATGAAAATTGGTGGAATGATAGACATTCATCAATATTTTAGGGTACCACCAGCGAAAATTTGCTTCCGAAATGTTATCTAGCATAAAAATGCACACGAAAATGAGGTTAAACACTGTTACGCAACCATTTATTGCCCTTAAGTGGTTTTCAGGGGTATTTGAAAGCTTCTGTGAAAAAAACTAATCATGCTGCTAGGCTCATTTTAGCATGTCTGGTATTCCTTCATGGGTACTTCAAGAAAATGCATACATTGGGTAGGTTTTCCTACAGCATTACCTAAAAAATGCATCTGAAAATGGTTAGAAAACACGTTTTTTACAATTATTGTCATTTTTCTGGTAACGTGCCTGTCCTACGCCACTGGTGCCTGTGTTTACAGGCTTTTTCAAACTTCAATATTTGTAAGATGGAAAGTGACATAAAGCTCATATCTTCTAATCTGGTAGACATTCATCTATATTTTAGGGAACTACCAGTGAAATTTTGCTCCCGAAATGTTATCTAGTAGAAAAATGGTCACAAAAATGGGGTCAAACACCATTACGCTACCATTTATTGCCCTCAAGTGGTTTTCAGAGGATTTTGAAAGCGTCTCTGAAAAAAAGTATTAATGCTGCTAAGCTCATTTTGGCATGTCTGGTAGTCCTTCATGAGTACTTCAAGAAAATGCATACATTGGGTAGGTTTCATACAGCATTGACAAAAAAAATGCATCTGAAAATGATTAAAAAACGTTTTTTACAAGAAAATAGACAAATAATTGTAAAAAACGTGTTTTTTAACCATTTTCAGATGCATTTTTACGGTCAATGCTGTAGGCAACCTACCTAATGTATGCATTTTCTTGAAGTAACCATACAGGACTACCAGACATGCTAAAATAAGGCTTTCAGCATGAACAGTTTTTTTTCACAGAAGCTTTCAACCAGAACGTCAATGACGTAGCGCTCATCCGGCATCTCGCAACATCAAATATCGCAAATTTCATGTGGTACACTTTTCAACTGGTCAAAAAATAAAAATGTGATGCCCTGGAAGGGACATAAAAATTAATTTAAAAAAAATTAGAGTGAAAAAAATATAAATTTGACGCCCCAGAAGGGACATGGGAAAAAAAAATTTAAAAAATAAAAAAATAAAATAAATAAAAATTAAAAAAATTAATAAATAAAAAAATAAAAAATAAAAAATAAATAATAAAAATTAATAAATAAATAAATAAATAAATAAATAAATAAATAAAAAATTACCATAATTAATTAATGGAGAAAAATTTCAAAATTCTGTGTAGAAGTTTAGTGTACCAAAGTTAGCTCTACCAGATAAAGCAAACCAAATCAAAATCGGTCGAGAAATGAAGGAGAAGAAGCATTTTTTGTGATTTTTGGAATAAATTTGCATAAATTACCATAATTAATTTATGGAGAAAAATTTCAAAATTCTGTGTGTAAGTTTAGTGTACCAAAGTTAGCTCTACCAGATAAAGCAAACCAAATCAAAATCGGTCAAGAAATGAAGGAGAAGAAGCATTTTTTGTGATTTTGAATAAATTTGCATAAATTAGCATATATAATGAATTTCACGATTCTGTGTAGAAGTTTTAAATCCCCCTCCTAGCCCTATCTTATGAAACAATCAGAATCAAAATCAGTTGAAAAATAACGAAGAAGAAGCATTTTGAAAACTGTGGACGGACGGACGGACGGACGGACGGACGACGGACGCCACGCCATGGCATAAGCTCATCGGGCCCTTCGGGCCGGATGAGCTAAAAACCCATGAAAACCACGCAATAAAGGGTTGCGTAACAGTGTTTAACCTCATTTTCGTGTGCGTTTTTATGCTAGATAACATTTCGGAAGCAAAATGTTACTAGTTGTTCACTAAAATATTGATGGATGTCTAACAGATTTGAAGATATGAGCTCTGAACCATTTTCCATCTCAAAAATATTTAAGTTTGAAAGTGCCTGTAAAAACATGCACGTTACCAGAAAATAGACCAATTGTAAAAAAGCGTGTTTTTAACCATTTTCGAATGCATTTTCAAGGTCAATGCTGTACAAAGACCTACCCAACATATGCATTTTCTTGAAGTACCCATGAAGGACTACCAGACATGCCAAAATGAGCTTAGCAGCATCAATACTTTTTTTCAGAGATGCTTTCAAAATCCTCTGAAAACCACTTGAGGGCAATAAATGGTAGCGTAATGGTGTTTGACCCCATTTTTGTGACCATTTTTCTACTAGATAACATTTCGGGAGCAAAATTTCACTGATAGATCCCTAAAATATAGATGAATGTCTACCAGATTAGAAGATATGAGCTTTATGTCACTTTCCATCTTACAAATATTGAAGTTTGAAAGTGCCTGTAAACACAGGCACGTTACCAGAAAATTGACAATAATTGTAAAAAATGTGTTTTCTAACCATTTTCAGATGCATTTTTTAGGTCAATGCTGTAAGAAAACCTACCCAATGTATGCATTTTCTTGAAGTACCCATGAAGGACTACCAGACATGCTAAAATGAGCCTAGCAGCATGATTAGTTTTTTTCACAAAAGCTTTCAAACCCCCCTGAAAAACCACTTAAGGGCAATAAATGGTTGCATAACAGTGTTTAACCTAATTTTCGTGTGCGTTTTTAATAAGCTAGATAACATTTCGGAAGCAAATTTTCGCTGGTGGTACCCTAAAATATAGATGAATGTCTATCATTCCACCAATTTTCATGCTTCTACTAGGTTGGACTAAAGGTGAACTTTGACCTTCAACTTTGCTGATTTCTGATATGTTCAGACTTTGAGGGCGCCCTACACGAAAACGGAACCATTTTTTGTGCTGATTTTTTGTGTGCTTTTAGAGAAAGTTGTTTTAAATTGATTTACATTCTTACTTTTGCTTTATTTGTTGTCATATTTATTTTATTGACCCCTAAACACTGTCCGAAAATTTAAATTTTACGATTTACGGTCATTTTTGATGACCTCGTCCACGAAAATGGAATTTCGTAGCAGATTTTTTTTTTTTTTTACTTTTACAGATAATAAAGTTCTTTCAACTTACAAAAATTTAGCTTGCTCCCTCATTCACTTTAGCTGTGAGGGGCAGTTGAAAATGGCTGATTTTTGTATAACACCTTTTAAGAATCGCGCATTGGTTGCTAGGTGAGGCCGTATCTTAGCAACCGTTTGACCTTGGGGCAAAATATTTCAGAATTTTCCGTGAGACACTTGGAGGAACATTTGGTGCGAATTTTAACAAAATTGATGGGGGTCGGGTGAACATTTCTCTGAAAATTGGGTGATTTGACGTGGATTGACCCAATTACCTAATTATACGGTACCGCAGTTCAGCAATACTGATGCTCCTATGAGTCTTTGAAATATCTTATTGCCAAAAAAGTTGTCTTTTTACCTGCAGATATTAATGTTTAGTTAACAGTAACTTCAAATTGGAAGATTTCTTAATTAGCATACTTTAATTTGGCTAATTACCTTAATTAACTGTCATGTGTAGGCCTACACAATACGGTGTACAACCTAGTTGTTCTCTAAAAATAATAAATGGGCCTTTTACAAAAAAATCAAATGAAATTCATGTTCAAGACCTATAAGATGTTTTTATATTTGCTGTAAAATGGATAATTCCATAAAGCAACACAAATTAAATAACATAAACAACAATTTTGACATGTAAATTACTCATTTCCTCCTCCTCCTCCTCCACCTGCTCCTCCTCCACCTGCTCCGCCACCCCTACAACTTGTTTATACAGCTGCCATTTTTTAGTATTAACTTTGTTTTCAATAGTATTTTCCACATTGGTAGCCCTATATTTCAGCTTTAAAATGAGACCTTAACTGGGTTAATAGGACAAGGGGTTGCTGAACTATGACATTTTTTCTTCGCAAGCGTTCAGAAAAATGTAACAACGCCACCCTTTTTGCCTACGAGGTGGTGACATGCGACCATTTGTGAAAGTTTGAAAGAAAACGTCCACTTTTTAATTACCTAGTGAAAAAAACAAATATTGAGTTCATATTTTATCACCGAATACTGATGGCCAGTAATAATCGTCCGTTTGACTAATTCCGCACAGGTGTATAATATATACGGTACAATTATGATTATGATTGGTTTTGTTGAATTTAAGATTAGAATTTTGTGTGAAATTTTCACAAACTTTTTTTTGTACTGGCCCACATTGTTCCCACATAGGGCAGCATAGCTCTGCTCCCTCACACAACACTACATTGTAATGCTACGCTATACGGGAACAATGTGGGACAGTACAAAAAAAGTTTGTCAAAATTTCACACAAAATTCTTATCTTAAATTCAACAAAATCAATCATGACTGGCCCTAAAAATGATACAAGTATTATATGAACTTACCAAAATGGTCCAAATTATTCTTCAAATGTCGAAAAAATGGAAAAATCTGCAGTTTTGGAAAATAAAAAGTCTGAGAAAATCCCAGTCATGATCCCTCTCGAAAGTGTTGCTGCTATCTGGAATACTGTCATGTATTTCCCGCAAGCTTCCCACACCACACGTGTTACCGTATCCGAATTCTGACACGGCCTATCCGAATTCTGATACGGCGTATCCAAAATCGGATACGGTGGGCATGCTTGCAGATCGCGAGTTCGCTTGTTTTGGACAATAATAAGCGGCCTCCGCATGTTGCGGGCGGGCTTTCTTTGTTTACGATGGGACATCGAGCAGGAAGAGAAAGAAATGGAACTTATATGACGATTTTTGTAAGTATGACTTATCATTTTGAAAATGAAATTTTGTACAATAAATCATAAAATCAGCTTCAATCTAGGTATGCAATTTTTTACTTTAGATATGCTGTTCTTTTCTCTCTGTTTGTAGTTCAAATTGTGTCCCGTAGATTTTTACCACTGTGAGCAGTAAATGGTCCTATCAGGACCATTTACAATACATTGTAGATGTGTGCTCCCTGAACTGTGTGGTTGTACGTTTATCCAAAAGCGTTGGCTAACGCTTTTGAAATGATGATTTTCAATGATATTATCTTCATACTGAAGGGACATATGAAAAAATCTAACCCTATTTTTTTTCTTCTCTTACTATAAGCTAAACAACACGGCAGAAGAGAACTGAGGAAGTTCCAAGTAATTTCCGTGGAGTTAGACACTTTACATGGATGTCTTTAAGCTGTATTATGTCTACTCGTCTTGTAGGGGTGGAGTTAGACACTTTACATGGATGTCTATAAGTTGTATTATGTCTACTCGTCTTGTAGGGGTGGAGTTAGACACTTTACATGGATGTCTTTAAGTTGTATTATGTCTACTCGTCTTGTAGGGGTGGAGTTAGACACTTTACATGGATGTCTTTAAGTTGTATTATGTCTACTCAAGCCTCCATACTAACTCTTTTGTTCTACTTGCCCATTTGTCAAGTAAAACCATGAATTTTCAATTGTACTTGCCCGAATGCAAGTGCAACCCAATGCAATCTCTCATATGTAGCTAAATTGTAGTTGCCTGATTGGGCAACCAGACTAGACAATATAAAATGTTACTTGCCCGATTTGCCCCTGACAAGCACATCTACATGTACAATGTATTGTAAATGGTCTACTTATAATTTCCTTCATCATTACAAAGGAAGGCTGTATAATACACTTATCAATTGTATGACGCACCTTATGAACCCCGGGAATGGTGTGTCATGGTTGGGTCGTGCAACATTTTTGACGCAGGTACCGTTGAGGCAACCCGTGGTCCGTCACATGACGAAAGGGGAGCGTCATTGACTTTTTACATTGTCAGTTAATTTACCAGACCAGTCATGGTTCGTCAAAATCAAGAGATAGTGCATGCATCACAAAAGTGATCATATGTACCGTCATTGTAGTTGAATGGTCTGTCAAAATTTTGACACGGGGGTGCGTCATGTCATACCGTAATCTGACTCACATAGGACAAATGATGCACCATTCCCGGGGGTCATGAGGTGCTTCATACAATTGTTAAGTGTATAGGCCTAACTATGAAGTTATTAATTTCTTGTATTCACATTCACTTTTTTATTCTTACATGATGTTTTGATCATTCTGAGTTCTGATTTTATGTTTGTAAATGTTTATTTCATTTTGGAACCTTTTGCAAAACAGATTGTAGCTGACAAGGGCAAATGAGCAATCAATCCCATGAGTGGAGATTTGACTGATCAAAAGAAACTTAATTGGCAAGGCAAAAGAACCTTTGATCTGATATTGATAAAGTGTTGCTCATTGTTGCTATGTTGTTAGTTGATTTGTTATTTTATTTATTTATTTGATTTTATTTGATTTGATTTGTTTAATTTGTTGATTTATTTATGTATTATTTATCATTTATTATTATTATTATTATTATTATTATTAGTAGTAGTAGTAGTATTAAAGGAACTACAGCATCTAGATGGCCTAATTTTCACAATTCGGCTCTCTATACGTGTCCCCCTCTGTCACTTATTCGGTAATTCGTCGGAAATATCAAAACTAAGATTTTGAGTGTTTTGAATTCTCTCGGATTTCAGCTTTAAAATGATGTATAACTTTCTACATATAATTTTCATGAAGGAAAGAAAAACGTTATTTAATAACGAGGACCAGAGCCCAGCGATTTGTCAAACAACGGAGAAAATCGCTTCTAAAGTTTCGCATCCATTCAAAAAAGCATCCTCACAGAGCGAGCGAGCGGTTGAACATTTCGGTTTGACCGTTCGCTTTTCACGATCAATCACAAACAATATAACGCATACGCAGTTTACTGTTATTCATTGGCCAATAAGCCAGTTCGTAATTAGACTATGGAGCTTGGGTGACGTCAGAGGGCGTAGTCCGATATTCCATCAACGGGCCATCAACGTACAGTAAAGTGTATGGTATCATGTCATATTACCGGATAATTTTAGTTTGACAGCATAAAACAAACATTAGATGCATAAAATAAAAGTAGAAATTATACGAGCAGCTGGGTCAATCCACGTCAAATCACCCAATTTTCAGAGAAATGTTCACCCGACCCCCTTCAATTTTGCTAAAATTCGCACCAAATGTTCCCCCAAGTGTCTCACGGAAAATTCTGAAATATTTTGCCCCAAGGTCAAACGGTTGCTAAGATACGGCCTCACCTAGCAACCAATGCGCGATTCTTAAAAGGTGTTATACAAAAATCAGCCATTTTCAACTGCCCCTCACAGCTAAAGTGAATGAGGGAGCAAGCTAAATTTGTGTAACTTGAAAGAACTTTATTATCTGTAAAAGTAAAAAAAAAAAAAAATCTGCTACGAAATTTCATTTTCGCGTACGAGGTCATCAAAAATGACCGTAAGTCGTAAAATTTAAATTTTCGGACAGTATTTAGTGGTCAATAAAATAAATATGACAACAAATAAAGCAAAAGTAAGAATGTAAATCAATTTAAAACAACTTTCTCTAAAAGCACACAAAAAATCAGCACAAAAAACGGTTCCGTTTTCGTGTAGGGCGCCCTCAAAGTCTGAACATATCAGAAATCAGCAAAGTTGAAGGTCAAAGTTCACCTTTAGTCCAACCTAGTAGAAGCATGAAAATTGGTGGAATGATAGACATTCATCTATATTTTAGGGTACCACCAGCGAAAATTTGCTTCCGAAATGTTATCTAGCTTAAAAACGCACACGAAAATGAGGTTAAACACTGTTACGCAACCATTTATTGCCCTTAAGTGGTTTTCAGGGGTTTTTGAAAGCTTCTGTGAAAAAAACTATTCATGCTGCTAGGCTCATTTTTAGCATGTCTGGTAGTCCTTAATGGGTACTTCAAGAAAATGCATACATTGGGTAGGTTTTCTTAGAGGATTGACCTAAAAAATGCATCTGAAAATGGTTAGAAAACATGTTTTTTACAATTATTGTCAATTTTCTGGTAATGTGCCTGTGTTTACAGGCACTTTCAAACTTGAATATTTGTAAGATGGAAAGTGACATAAAGCTCATATCTTCTAATCTGGTAGACATTCATCTATATTTTAGGGAACTATCAGTGAAATTTTGCTCCCGAAATGTTATCTAGTAGAAAAATGCTCACAAAAATGGGGTCAGACACCATTACGCTACCATTACGCTACCATTTATTGCCCTCAAGTGGTTTTCAGAGGATTTTGAAAGCGTCTCTGAAAAAAAGTATTAATGCTGCTAAGCTCATTTTGGCATGTCTGGTAGTCCTTCATGGGAACTTCAAGAAAATGCATATGTTGGGTAGGTCTTTGTACAGCATTGACCTTGAAAATGCATTTGAAAATGGTTAAAAACACGTTTTTTTACAATTGGTCTATTTTCTGGTAACGTGCATGTTTTTACAGGCACTTTCAAACTGAAATATTTTCGAGATGGAAAATGGTTCATTTAGCTCATATCTTCAAATCTGTTAGACATCCATCTATATTTTAGTGAACATGTAGTAACATTTTGCTTCCGAAATGTTATCTAGCATAAAAACGCACACGAAAATGAGGTTAAACACTGTTACGCAACCCTTTATTGCCCTGAAGTGGTTTTCAGGGTTTTTTGAAAGCTTCTGTGAAAAAAACTAGACATGCAGCTAGGCTCAATTTAGCATGTCTGGTAGTCCTTCATGAGTACTTCAAGAAAATGCATACATTGGGTAGGTTGCCTACAGCATTGACTGTAAAAATGCATCTGAAAATGGTTAAAAAGCACGTTTTTTACAATTATTTGTCTATTTTCTTGTAAAAAACGTTTTTTAATCATTTTCAGATGCATTTTTTTGGTCAATGCTGTATGAAACCTACAAAATGTATGCATTTTCTTGAAGCACCCATGAAGGACTACCAGACATGCTAAATTGAGCCTAGCAGCATGTCTATTTTTTTTCACAGAAGCTTTCAAAAACCCCTGAAAACCACTTCAGGGCAATAAAGGGTTGCGTAACAGTGTTTAACCTCATTTTCGTGTGCGTTTTTATGCTAGATAACATTTTGGAAGCAAAATGTTACTAGTTGTTCACTAAAATATAGATGGATGTCTACCAGATTTGAAGATATGAGCTATGAACCATTTTCCATCTCAAAAATATTTCAGTTTGAAAGTGCCTGTAAAAACATGCATGTTACCAGAAAATAGACCAATTGTAAAAAAACGTGTTTTTTAACCATTTTCAAATGCATTTTCAAGGTCAATGCTGTACAAAGACCTACCCAACATATGCATTTTCTTGAAGTACCCATGAAGGACTACCAGACATGCCAAAATGAGCTTAGCAGCATTAATACTTTTTTCCAGAGACGCTTTCAAAATCCTCTGAAAACCACTTGAGGGCAATAAATGGTGGCGTAATGGTAGCGTAATGGTGTTTGACCCCATTTTTGTGAGCATACATGTATTTCTACTAGATAACATTTCGGGAGCAAAATTTCACTGATAGTTCCCTAAAATATAGATGAATGTCTACCAGATTAGAAGATATGAGCTTTATGTCACTTTCCATCTTACAAATATAGTTTGAAAGTGCTTGGAAATACAGGCACGTTACCAGAAAATTGACAATAATTGTAAAAAACGTGTTTTCTAACCATTTTCAGATGCATTTTTTAGGTCAATCCTTTAAGAAAACCTACCCAATGTATGCATTTTCTCGAAGTACCCATTAAGGACTACCAGACATGCTAAAATGAGCCTAGCAGCATGATTAGTTTTTTTCACAGAAACTTTCAAAAACCCCTGAAAACCACTTAAGGGCAATAAATGGTTGCATAACAGTGTTTAACCTCATTTTCGTGTGCGTTTTTAAGCTAGATAACATTTCGGAAGTAAATTTTCGCTGGTGGTACCCTAAAATATAGATGAATGTCTATCATTCCACCAATTTTCATGCTTCTACTAGGTTGGACTAAACGTGAACTTTGACCTTCAACTTTGCTGATTTCTGATATGTTCAGACTTTGAGGGCGCCCTACATGAAAACGGAACCATTTTTTGTGCTGATTTTTTGTGTGCTTTTAGAGAAAGTTGTTTTAAATTGATTTACATTCTTACTTTTGCTTTATTTGTTGTCATATTTATTTTATTGACCACTAAACACTGTCCGAAAATTTAAATTTTACGACTTACGGTCATTTTTGATGACCTCGTACGCGAAAATGAAATTTCGTAGCAGATTTTTTTTTTACTTTTACAGATAATAAAGTTCTTTCAAGTTACAAAAATTTAGCTTGCTCCCTCATTCACTTTAGCTGTGAGGGGCAGTTGAAAATAGTGCTGTAACTGACCTTGATGATCGGATCGTTTGATCGGATCGGCAAAATTTTATCGATCTTCGAAATCGGATCGATGATCGGGATCGGATGATCGGCTATAAAAAAAAATAAATCAAAAAAATAAAAAAAAAAAAAAAAAAAAAAAAAAAAAAAAAATCGTTTTTTTTCCTTTGGAAAATGATCCCCAAAAAACACAATTTGGGAATATAAATGAATACCAAAGCAACATATATCCATATTAATAAGCCCAAGGTAATCTTGTACGGGTATGCTTTCATTTCAAACTGATTACCTCTTCTTTTACAAAATTACTCACGCCGATTTTGAGCTTAGTCCCATGTGATTAATTTGGCGTAACCTTTCAGAAACACATGGGACTAAGCTCAAAATCGGCGCGAATAATTTTGTAAAAGGAGAGGTAATCAGTTTTAAATGAAAGCATACCCATACAAGATTACCTTGGGCTTATTAATATGGATATATGTTGCTTTGGTATTCATTTATATTCCCAAAATATGTTTTTTGGGATCATTTTCCAAAGAAAAAAAAAAGGATTTTTTTTTTTTTTTTTTTTTTTTTTTTTTTTTTTTTTTTTTTTTTTTTTTGCCGATCCGATCTTCCGATTTTTTCTGCATGATCGGAAATCGGCAAAAACGGTCCGATCATGTATGATCGGATCGTGATCGGCATGCCGATCCGATGATCGGTTACAGCACTAGTTGAAAATGGCTGATTTTTGTATAACACCTTTTAAGAATCGCGCATTGGTTGCTAGGTGAGGCCGTATCTTAGCAACCGTTTGACCTTGGGGCAAAATATTTCAGAATTTTCCGTGAGACACTTGGGGGAACATTTGGTGCGAATTTTAGCAAATTTGAAGGGGGTCGGGTGAACACCACTGGTTGATTTGACGTGGATTGACCCAATTAATTAAAGTGTAATTAACAACCTATTGACATGACTTAGAATTAACTTTCACTTCTCAATTTGATTATTAGGGTATCCATAATATATCCTGAAAATATGACTTTGATACATGAAAGCATTACAATTTTTGACTGCCTTAAGTGCAAAGGGTTCATTTTGAGAAAAACGCATTAGAAAATTCTGATTTACATTGCAGTCTATGGACTAATTAGTCATTAATTATGCAATTATGCCGGCACTCTATGGCAATATCGTGTATTAGGCCCCACCACTGCTATACTGTATACACTATGTAGCCAACTTATAGCCACTAAATCTGACCTATAGCCACTAAATCTGACCATAGCCATTAATCTGACCTATAGCCATTAATCTGACCTATAGCCACCAAATTAGGGTTAGGGTTAGGGTTTAGGTTAGGGTTTAAAGGGTTATAGGGTTAGGTTATATGTATACAGTATAGCAGTGGTGGGGCCTAATACACGATTATGCCATTATGCCTTAACGACAAACATTTTGAAGGTGAAAATGGTATGAATAACTAGAGTTTGACAATATCTAGTATAACATATCCAAAAATACTTTTTTTGACCATTTTGACCATGTAACACAAATTTCACGACCTTGTGACATGCGACCAAATCTTCTAATTGTATTTTACAATGATGATGATATTGATATAGGATTGAAGTCTCAAATTTAATTTTCTGCAATATCTGACACTTACACGGATCACTTTTTAAGCGGCTTAATTAGCGCTGTGTGAATTGTAGTCTCTACAAAGCACTTGTACGCCCACATCTAGAGTACTGCAGCGTATCATGGAGCCCAAGATTTGTTACAGACGACAAAAAGATTGAAGCAGTACAGCGAAGAGCAACAAGGCTGATTCCAGGAATGAGCTCCTTATCGTACCCAGAGAGACTGATAAAACTTGAGCTTTTCTCTCTTCACTACCGAAGGGAGAGGGGAGATATGATCCAAGTCTACAAAATCCTGCACGGTATTGATAGAATCGATCCAGAACATTTCTTTGTCAGGTCTGATTATCTACGTACTCGTGGACATCCTCTGAAGTTTTTTACTACCCGTTGTAAACTCAACCTCAGAAGCAGTTTCTTCAGCAAGCGTGTTATAAGTTCATGGAACAGTCTTCCTGCGTCATTAGTCACTGCTACTAGCGCCGTCACTTTCAAACATGGCCTGGATATTGTTTGGTTAAATCAAAGATTTGATATCGTTTGACTTCCATGCGCGCATGCTGTGCACAGTCAGTAACAGGAATGCTATCAACGTGTTTATGACCGGGAGATCTACAGGGCTACCCTACACTCCTGTCTAGATGATGATGATGATGATGATGATTGATTGTAATTGCTATTCGACCCGGCTACAGCACACATTCATTCACTCAATAAATTGTGTGTATATTGCATACAAATATCGTTTATTAATTGGCATAAATTATGGTGCACCGATTTGAATTGAGGATATTATCCCATGTCCCTAACTGAGAATACACTATTACAAACACTAACCTTGCGCTTGGCTTTAGTTTTGCGACTCCATTCCCATTTTAAATCAGTAGACAAACTTGAAATCAGGAAACCCGGGCTGCCATATATTTGCGTTGTGTCCTGTATTAATTACCGCCGAGCCTCGTAGTCCGTGGTACCACTACCAGCGCAGCAACGCTTGTACTACCTATAATTCTACAGTCTTTGATTGAGGGGTACGGTGCGCAAACACGTACGCCCAAACAGCGATCTGATCTGTGTCGCACCCGTGCGTGCATCCATGTGTGCAACTGTGCATTGTGATTGGAAATGACGTCATCCCGCGGAGCAGGGGAATCCCCCAAAGGCCCAGCTACAATCTTCTGGTATACTTCAATGGGGAGGGGGTGGGGGGAATATTGATTAATTGGGTGTCATTGTCCCCTACCACATCCCTGGTCCTTCTGTCGGTATGGTTCTACCACATGATACTATGGCATACTTGTACTTGAATACCTACTTTGATCCATTTCATGATTTCTCGAACGTCAAATAGTCGACTCCAAACCCTGAGCCTAGCTTACCCTAATGTAGACTAGTGATTCTAATCCCTATATCCTCATTCCTCAATCCTATTCCCTAATCTTAATCTCTGAATTCTGATGTTGCTAGCAGACAGACAAACGTGGAAGTAAACCAAATGTGTGCACACTCAGCATCCGGCCTATATATATGAATGTGTTTCTTGAGAATGATTTGTTTAAATTTGTCTTCATGTTGCTTTCTTTTGGGCGGCAGGGGACGGGTTTATAGGGAAGGGGGATGGGGTGGTTGTTGAGTATGGCCATTTTAAAAATCAGTCTTTCATTTATAATCTGCAGACAATTTGATTTTTCGTGAAATATCAATACCAACGTGGATTGATTATGAATTTTCAGGGATTGTTACTGCAATGATTCATCATCATCATTAATCATCATTTATTAGGCTTCATCATCTACATCACCATCACCATCACCACCACCACCATCATCATCATCATCATCATCATTCCCAGGACGAAATTCTAATGGGTTTCTAATTGGTACCCATGCATTGCTATTTCAATTGGTACAAATCGTTCATTTTCCATATGCATGCTATATTTGATTACCGATTGATTTCGATTGGTAATTTACCAATTTATTTCAATTGGTAATTTACCAATTGATTTCAATTGGTATATAATGGTCAATGGGAATTTCATCCTGGGTTATCACCATCGTCATCACGATACCATCATATCGTCGTCGGTATCATCATCATCAAGATCATCATTCATCATCATTATCACCATCACCACCACCACCACCACCCTCATCATCACCACCACTACCATCATATCATCAAGTGTCAATATCATCATCAACATCATCATATCACCATCACCACCATCGTCAGCATCATCACCACCATGCACCACCGTCATAATCACCCATCATATCATCAAGTGTCGATATCATCATCAACATCATATCACCATCATCAACATCATCCTCATCACCACCATCATCATCACCATCATCACCACCACTACCATCATATCATCAAGTGTCGATATCATCATCATCATCATATCACCATCATCATCCTCATCACCACCATGCACCACCATCATCATCACCATCATCACCACCACTACCATCATATCATCAAGTGTCGATATCATCATCATCATCAACATCATATCACCATCATCATCACCACCATGCAGCACCGTCATCATCACCATCATCACCACCACTACCATCATATCAAGTGTCAACATCATCATCATCATCATTCATCATTATCACCTGCCATCACCACCGTCCACCGTCATCATCAGGCACCATCATCACCAACACTACCATCATATCATCAAGTGTCAATATCATCATCATCATTCATCATAATCACCTGCCATCACCACCGTCATCATCAGGTACCATCATCACAACCACTACCATCATATCATCAAGTGTCGATATCATCATCCATCATTATCACCTAGCTGCCATCACCACCGTCATCATCAGGCATCATCATCACCAACACTACCATCATATCAAGTGTCGATGATGATATCATTAATGAATTATAATAATGACGATGTCGTTGGTGGCGATGATCAAATATTGAACCATGTTTTTTCCACACTTGTTTTTCGATGTGATATCAATGGTCAACATAATTCTTCAGATAAAGTGTGGTACGTGCAACATGAAGTTGATCTTACTCTCTAATCCATGCACAATAGCGCCATCTACCGCCCAGTATAGGGAGCACGTAACTGCAGTTTTGGTTGTTTTTGTGTGAGCGTCATTCAGACTATAAGAGAGTTTGAAGTGAGGGTGATGGACAAGGGTGCGTGTATGAATGGCGTAGCGTGGTTTGACCGATTGAGGGCACACCATATATTTCTTATTGGTTTTTTCAAATTATAATTATTATTATTAATATTTCTTATTTTATGTATTTACTTATTATTATTAATTTATTATTATTATTTTTGTTTGTTGGGGGGGGGGGGGGGGGGGGGGGGAGCACGTGCCCCCGGTCTCTATGCCACTGTATGAACATGACCCCAATAGTAATGCGTATGTGTAGGGGGCTGGATATGGATGTAGAAACGAGTCTGTTTCTGCCGAGGGGGGGGGTTGAGATATTTTGCCCAAATATCGGCCTTATAGCGCCATCATCAGTGGCAGCTCGGCTAGTGTGCAATATCATTGTGTGCGTTTGAAATGTACCTGATGTCCATGGGTGATAATAATTTAATAATTATTTAAGCGCTTTAATAAGAGGCTCTTTGAAATGTGCGCTATATAAATGTCAATTATTATTATTATATTTCTCTTCCTGATTTCACCAGACAATCACAAATTAAAATTCCCCCAAACTGACAGGAATTTGCCCATCAAATTGTTTGTGCACACTTGCTGCACTGCTACTTTATCTCAGACAGTAACGTCATGTAGAAATAAGGTTGCATTTCTGTGCTGATCTGTCCATACATTGGTTCAAATACAATTTAAATATACTAGAATGGGATTGGTTCATTGGTTGAAATACAATTTACATATACTAGAATGGGATTGGTTCATTGGTTCAAATATTAGTACAATTTAAATATACTAGAATGGGATTGGTTCATTGGTTCAGATACAATTTAAATATACTAGAATGGGATTGGTTTAAATATAATTTAAATATACTAGAATGGGATTGTACGTAGAATTATCTTTTAATCATGATGCTACATATATAAATTATTGAAACAATTAATTTTACCAGTCAGTGCTCTGATGATTCAATACGTATTGTGTTTTTTCACATGCGAATCATCTTCTTAATTCAACATATTTTGTGATTCAGGATCCAAATAAATAGTTGTTTTTGTAACTTTTCTGATCTGGAATATGGCAAAGAAATTGAAGGGACAAGTGAAGGGTAATTACAATGAACTGCTTGTTCTGTATAGACTGGTCAGGAAATATGATCTACACAATGAGGTACACAATACAATAATAACAAAATAAACAATTCGTTGTTGCATATAATACAGGGTTGTATACAAATATATAATTATATTTCATTTATTTGTATAAAATTTAACAATTTGGCACAAATGAAAGTTGTTATGGTTCAGAAGGTTTGTATAATATACACATGAATAGCAACAAACTAAACTTACTGGACCGTTTGCTTGAATTCTACAAAAGATAGATATTTGATGTATATTTTATACACATTAGAAGTGTGTGCAAATGATAAAATTATCCACTGGTACTTTGTATTTAATACAGTGCTGTACAAAAAAATGCCTGTCATTTATTTGTACATTTAGCAAGAAATTTACACAAATTTTGCTCTAGTACATTATTTCCTGATGAAACACATTTCTTATTACCATAGTATCAATCCTACTGCACTGGAATAACTCCAGGTTAGATATGCAAATAATACAATTATTTTCATGTTTGCTTTTATTTATGTTGCATCACTTTGTATTTCAATTTGTATGAAGGAACATTTCCCATTCTGATTTGTGTTGACATTAAAATGTGAACAAAACAAGACATTACTACAAATCAGAATAATATAAAATAAGGCAGCAAGAAAACTGACTTTACTGTTGAGTAAATATAGTCTTTTTACATATTTTAGTTTCATTTCAGTTGCATTATTTTGTACATATGTATTCTAATAATTATATTTCATTCAGTTACATATTTCAGTTCACATGACAGAGAACTTCTCCCATGACTTGTGAGTCACATGACAATATGAAATGTATTTCAATAATGATATTTCATTGTAACATATTTCAGTTCACATGGCAGAGTACTTCTCCCATGACTTGTGAGTCACATGTATTGCCTAAACCAACAAAATGTTTCTTACTCTAACTGAAGCACTTACAATAATACTAACAATAATAAAGATATTCAAAATAAAAACGATAATCATAATAACAAACATAAAATAAAAGTTATAATTATAATAATCATAACTATAATAATAGTAATCATAATCATAATACTAACAGCAATTTGTCATTTGACACTCCAGGTGCATATTGTTAAACATAATCTAAACATAAACCTTAGCCCAAACATTACCCTAACTATAAGCATGGTGATAAACACTCGAACCAATTGCCACAGGAGGACTTTTTCAAACCACAACTCATGATCATATTGTTGCATTCTTCACCAAGTAGCTGGGGAAACCTTTGTTTACTGTCAGTATGATAAATGTACCAGGGCTCAACTGAAATCTCTGATTAGAATGAAGATTTCAATGAATGTCGATCACCTGAAAGATGTGATTAGTTTCTTTTTGTGACAGTTTATATGATGAAGAAAAAAAAATTCAAGACTGCTTATAAAACACCTTTGACATATATTGGAAGTCAATAAGGGTGACAACTATACTTTTGATCCCAGTAGAATCATAATCATCGGCAGAATGACAAATATAATAAGTAGACAATTACACTGTTATACATTTACAAGTTATGACAATTATGCACCTCATATTCCCAGTGAGTTATAAATCAGTCCTTTTTTTAACATAATTATTCCATACTCTTTCCAAGAATAATTCTAGACTACTGTAACAGTACTGTAACAGGAAGTACAAGGAACATTACAAGATCATGTATGTACATGTATACATTTACAATTGGTGACATTTCTTTGATTTTAGTCCAGTGGATCCTCTTCATAATGATGATATTGGGACCATGAACATTATCTTGTTATATCAGGGGGAGAGGGGGGGGGGGGGGGGGGGGAATAAAGCACTCTATTAAAGGGACAGGTCCACTTTTACAAAACGTCTGAACAGCTTTCAGTTGGCGGATGGGGATCAATGTAACACGCAAAAAAAAATTCAGAGCGAACAGCCCTCTAATCTGGATTCTACGAATGAAAAACGAATGCGTCCCTCCATTTTAACTATATATCGGTCAATAAAGGAGTTCAACTGATTTAGCATAATATTACAACAATATAGTACTAATTCTCGTAACGGTATTGTGAAGCCGACATTTGTTAACGTATGTCACGGAAAAAGATCTCAAAAAGAAAGAATATATAATTACATGTAGTCAGTTTAAGCGAAGTTTGGGTATTTTGCTTGGTAAACGCTCACACATTAGTACTTATGCGCGGGTCACGTAGCTAGCACAGGTCACGTAGGGGTCATGCATACCGATCTGGCACTCCGTGAAATCTATGTACGAACTTACTCACCGGCCGAAAATACGTATGTACCTAATTAACCGACGTCCCTCAGTTTATTCAGTTTTAGGTCTATAACTCCACGAAAAGGAGATTTCAAGCCCTATTTTTTTCAGGCATGCTATTAAATGACATTTCCTTTCATATAAGACAATAACCTCGCAACTTTTGAATTTTGGCTTGCAAAAGTGGATCTCTCCCTTTAACGTACTACAATTACTTCGCTTTGTAGAGGGTTTTGTCATTATAACAAGCTTCGACTGAATCATGAAACTGCTAATCCACTCTGATGCAATGAACATTACCTTGTTATATCAGGGGGAAGGGGACATAAATATAAAGCGCTCTTGCCAGTACAAATATTATGTTTTGTAGAGGGTCGTATCATATCAGAGCTCGTTATAACAAGGTTGCACTGTATCATGACACTGCTGATCCATAGTTATGATGCAATGAATATTACAAGTTATATCAGGGGGAGGGAGAATAAATATTAACCACTCATACCAGTACAATCACTTTGTTTCACAGAGGTTTGTTTTATATCAGAGCTCATAATAACAAGGTTCCACTGTATCATGAAACTGCTAATTAATCCACTCTGCAAAGGCCTGTGTAGTCAATAAGGGTTGTTGTATCTTCATCAGAGGCAGATCGAATGACAAATGATTATGCTATATTTCTATATTTACAGTGAGTTATAAATACATACTTCATCTAAATTACATACAATTCAGACTCTTTGCAATAATATTTTTTTTAAATACAATAGTATACATGTATGAATAATATGCAATCCTTATTTACAGCAAGTTATAAACAAATGCTTTATATACACATGTACCATACACTTTACTTGGAGTGAATATATATATTGACTGCAGTATTGAGAAGTAATATGTTCATGTATGCATAGCATTAATAGTACTGTGTTTATATGTAGCTGCAAAACAATTATATGTACTTCATCCGGTTACATTACACACATACAATACATTATGTTGCATCATTGATAGAATATATATTTTCAATTTCGCATGCTTGGAAGATACCTTTCATACATTTACACTCAGTAGCATTTGGCTTGAAATGTATATAATTAAAATTAGTGTTGTCGTTTTCGGGAGTATTTACTACCCGGGACTTGCGATAATTTTTTTGGGCGAGTCCCGGGTACCCAAAATTCACCCATTTGTTTATTACACGATAGGCATGTCACGCCAGCTGGGAAAACATGTTCATTCAAGTGACAAACATTGAGCACATTTATGCCAATAAATCATCTTCTTGAATGAAAATGAAAGCTCTGGCGTTCAATGAGGGGACTTCCCCTTTTTTTCGGGAAATCGTGTATCGATTTTTCTGCCCGGGACTCGACATTTTTTGGCGGGACCCCGGTACCCAGGATTCAGCGACAACACTAATTAAAATGTACATGGCACTTGTTACGCATCAAAGTCAACAATACTGATCATATTATATAGTTATGAGAAAAAGGGAAGATCTTTGCACAATCCAATCAATAGTGGAAGACATTTCCAATGTGATCAAGATAATATGTTGGAAGACAATAAATGTACAATGTACTTCATATAATATACATTCCCTGATCAAAAAAGCCCTTGTAATACATCAATGTCAACCATATTGATCTTATAGTTATAAGAAAAAGGGAACATCTTTGCACAATCCAATCAACAGTACAGAGTAAAAGACATTTCCTATGTTCAAGATAATATAATGAAAGACAAGCATCTACATATACTTCATATACTTATGAGAACAATTGAAAATCTTTGCACAATCAAATCAACCATACAGAGTGGAATACATTTGCTCTGTGTTCAAGATAAAACAATGAAAGACAAGCCTGTACTTCATATAATATCAATTCACTCTTTCATATGTACCTCAAAGTGAATGAATCATGTTTGAAGCTTCCCCTAAGGGTCAATATCTAAGGATCCCTTGGCTAGACCTGCTTTTGGCTCAAGAAGATCTGATTACTTTTGTTGTTGGGTGGTATTCTATAAGAATCTTAACATTTAATTGAAACTTATGTAAAAGGATTGAAGCAAGTCCTATGATGAAGCCTGGTATTCTGTAAGTTTTTTTAAAAGTTAATCTTCGACCAATTTAAACTTCTTTCAAAAATTGCTTTGGTGTAAGACAAGTTAGGCCCACTTGGTGAACAATAATACTTGCTTCATGTTTGTTGTGCAAGAAGAAACATTACAACTCAAGTATTAAAATAGAAAGCAATTTCTGACTAGTTAGATCACATCTTCATGCCACAAATTAAATATGAATTTGTCATGTTCATCCTAAGATACCAAATAGGCCTATCTTAGGAAGATCTTAAAGTTGATCTTTAGACCAAATCTGGAGATCAACTTCCAGAATACCATCCCACCCTGATGCTAGATTTTAATGGATGTATCCTGCAGGTCTGGCTGACTAACTCTGACTTGATTGCATACATGTCATGCCATACAAACAAATTAACATAGATTGATTTCCTACATGGAGCCAGGCGACAATGTTACATCTCGCATTACAATATTCCATTATAACAGTACATGTATTACATCTGCATTACAGTAAAACCTTATATATATCAATGTATCAGGGCTTACACATAAACAATACACAGAATAAAATAGCTATAAAGAGGTTCCACTCTACAACGTGAAACAGCCTTAATTGCTATATAAGGTACTTCATTACAAATATAAATACATACATGTAGAACCTGAACACATGAATTAGCATAGCAATATTAGGTACCTTGTTGTAACAGAGCTCGTTATAAAGAGGTTCCACTGTACAATGTTCCTACATACCATTACAAAGGTACTGTATGTACAACTACATGACTATGGCATCACATAGATGTACATTGCAATGGAATTATATCTTCATTAAAATGGTATAGTAGTCTCCACAATCAGGTAGGCTGTTGCGAGGTATTCTACCCCTTTAAAGTGATTCAGGTAAAGTGTCAGATATTGCACAAAATGACATTTGAGACTTCAATCCTATATCAATATCATTGTAAAATACAATTGAAAGATTTGTGAAAGTTTGAAAGAAAACGAAAACCGTTTACCTCGTGAAAAAAGGGAATATTGATTTCATATTTTATCACCGAAAACTGATGGCTTACCGTAAATTTGTCACAGGAATGATGGTCCGCGGCCGTTGATATGCGCACCCGTACATGTACACATCGGCTCAGCTCAACAGTCGCGGGTACATCGACTCGTTGAATTGCGCTGCCGTGTCTATCTGGGAGGTTCAGCCCGTGATCGCGTTGCCCGTTGCGCGCCCGCCGGGTGGCCTGGGCGTGAACGTAATAACTACAGCTACCGTAGCTACCAAATAAAAGCAACTCCACGTACGCATATTCTGAATTTCCATTGTTCTCTTTCAAATTTTCTTATATAACTACTCACTCTCCCACTCTCATATAGTAGGCAACATCCGCCATATTGTGTATTCATTTTTCATGGAGACAATGGAATAGCGGGTCAGACTGAAAGGGGGCACACCGTATATTTTTTTCTACAGAATGTTCCCCCTGTATAATACATTATTGGCTTTCTTGCAGTGGCATGACTATTTTGAAAAGTGGGGGTGGGGTCGTGGAAGGGAGCAGGGATGGTGGATGGTGTGGGAGGGGTATCGCACTATCGACCCTCCCACAGTAGGGAGCTTTTGCAACTTTTCACTCGAAAAAATGTGCAGTGTGTTCCTTACCTTGGAATATACTAGAATTCAAGAAAGCATGACCTCGGGACCACATGATTGAAACCATTATAGAAACAGGCATACACCCTACATGCATGTCTATAATATATAGGCTACATTTGGGGAGGGTATGTGGGTAGACTTTTTGTATGTATCACCTCGGAAGTATGCTAGTTGTGCAAAGGATAGATATCCCCCACCATTCACCCTGTCATACCCCCAATCTATTCCTGTGATGTTTATATGCATGTCTATATATAGGCGACATTTGGGGAGGGTATGTGGGTAGATTATTTGTATGTATATCTTTAGAAGTATGCTAGTTATGCAAAGGAGAGATATCCCCCACCCTTCACCCTGTCATACCCCCAATCTATTCATGTGATGTTTTGTATTTTTATGGCAAATTATTAGGGGGGATGCGCCCCCAGGCAACATCACTGCATGTAGAGGTTGCTCCCCATGTACTCCTTATTTTTTAATAACACAGTGAATGAAAAATATAGATTTTCAGACAGTGTGAGCACATTATTTATCTTTTATGTCAACCAGTTGCAAATAACTACAAGTCTGTTTTGTGTTAGTATCTAACATGCGCACACACACACACACACCCACACTCACACATACTCTGCGGATACATCACTACACAGAGCCCACATTTACATTCAAGTACAGTCAAACCTGTTATAGCAGCCACCTTTTTATAGCAGCAAACCTGCCTATAATGGCCATCAAACATGATCCCTTGCAGAGAAAAGGAATGTAATGGAACCTGTCTATAGTGATCACCTTTCTACAGTGGCCACTTTGATTGGCAGTCATGGTACACAGGTTTGACTGTACATTTTCATGCTTCTAGCCGTTTTCCCCCTTTACCTGGTACTATGTGTGCATTTTTTACATTTCAAACTAACAAAATCGCCTGTTTGTGTATGCTGGTAAATTGTACTTTTTTGAAGTAGGATTTACATTCCTGAAATTTGAAGCAATGCAAATGGTTGAATAACTTGTGTATTTACACAGCATTTTCACATTTTTATGAAAATCAATTATATAACAATATGCAATTATTGTTATTTGGATACGTTGTATTTAATTTTTCAATAAATGCAGAAGCAACTGTTACAAAAAATGAAATACTGGGTGATTGATTCAACTTTTGGATGTGTGCAGATCATGTAGTGTCTCTGTGAATTTATTTATTTATTTATTTATTTATTTATTTTGGTATACATTTCAAACTGATCAGCAGCAGTGCTGAAAGGATCAGTGTACATTGAACATCAAAACATACATAGTATAAACAATACAATATAGCAATTGTTACATTCGAATTTGAATGAATTGGAACAACAAAATTTACAAAACTAAATCACTATAAAATAAACAAAGCTACATTACACAAAGAATAAATATCAGATCATTGTGCATAATTGTGTCTCATACATTGTCCACCTAGCCATTTGGTTGATCCTGATCTATGAAAAATACAATTGAGTTGGCCGACCCTTCAATACCCTGCACATAATAGGGGAAGCCTCTGTGAATCCAAGCAAAAGGAGGGTTAAAAGGACAATTGGCATAGTGATACACACTCACATTTCTTCATGGGTGTTATTAGCAACTTCAATCATACATTATATCAATAACCTTGTACAATTATTCTGAATCATATTATTTATTAGTATTTCATCTGAGAAAAACAATGGTTTGTTTGAGTTTTAAAAAATGATAAATTTATGTCATACACTATACAGGGAAACCCCGTTTAGCTCGCTTATAACGAGGTACCGTACTGCCCACTGATTTGAACTACAAATTAAAAACATCCTTTTTCATTAAATCATAATTACCTTTATCACATGTAATAGGGAAGACATGAAAGATATATTATCAAATTTATTTTGATTGAATTTGAAAAAGATAACAGATTGTTGCTATGAGCACTATTCGGTCATTGTTACTTCCCGCAACAAAACTTATCTTTGTTGATACAGTGGAACCTCCTAACAAGAGGTACCGGATACAGCGATGATAATTTTACACGTCAAGGATCTTTGTATTTTATTATTTTTAAGCCCAGACACAAGATACCCGACATAAGGTATTCAATCCAATTGTGCCCGAGGTGCTTGTTATAATAAGGTTTTGTTAATTTTTGCCAAAATGTGTGCGTGAATAATTCCATGCTAAAGAGTTGTATTTGAGAAATGAACTGTTTATGCTATATATCAATTTGAAGGCCTTATCGGTAGGGCCTTAACCCCTTGACCACAGGAACCAAGTGGGTTGTGTACAAAGTCTATGGGGATTTCATAAACTCGTAGGGAACGGGTTAATTTGGCATCAGCATGGTGAGGGATCTGTGGGCAATCACTGGCCGAACATCCCTGCCACTTCCCACGGTCGACGTCCACATCTAACATGTCTCATACGCTAGAAGTCCTGCTCCAATATTATGGTGTTTTCGCTCAGCGACGTACAGAGCTTTCAACGACGCAGGGAGCGATCTATTGCCCCGTTCACCGCGCTCAAATAACTTTCGTTGACAAGCAGTTTCGCTAATTTGGTGAAGGCGGACGTACATTCGTAGACTGCATGACGTCACATCTCGTTGTCACAAGCAATGTATAGACAACGCATGGCTGGCTTGTATTGTTAACACGCCAACTAATTGTCTATGTACTACACATGATAGCAATGTGCTGAATGTTTACCTCGCTACAAGCATGTTGATTGGTTGACCATAGAGCTGTATCGTGCCGTCGCATAATAACCGGAATAATTCTGACCAAAGTGTGTCGCAGATTTAAACCCAAGAACGGTCGGCCCGCTGTTACTGTAGGAAGTTCTTGATTTTGCACACGAACTGCAGGATTCCCCGTTTGCAAAAACCTGCTAGCTTAGTTCCTTGCTAATGGACGTTGTGGGTCCGTTTCCCGCAGGGTATGAGCATGGCGACTGAAGGGTCTGCGAGAACTTGGGTGTTGGCGGCCTGGTTATTTGTTCTGGGTGGTGTGGTATAGTGGGTGTGTAGAATCTTGATGGGTCTTGAAGAAATCTATAGAGAGGGTGAGATTTGTGAAAAAAGGAATGCAATCAGATAAATAGTAATGTGTAAGTCATGTGCACTTATTGCACAAAATGAACCACAAACATGTATTCATGTAGTAAAAATAGGATTTGATTTCTAATCAACATGGACCAAATTTGTTATTTTCCCTTCAGTTTGTTATTCAGCTGTTAGGATCGAAGCTACACTATAATTATTGACTCTAATTTTATTCCATTGTCAATTTTTCAGTAGCAGTTTTCATCTGTTTTTCAATCGGTATACAGTATACAGTATGCCTAATGCATTTGTCTCTAATAAGCAAAATAATAAATCTAAGGTCCACATTCTGAAAATATTGCAGAGATACAAAATAAAATCATGCTAAAATAATTTTCATCATTCTGAAAATGGTGTAAGGGAATGCAAATTCTACAATGCATTGTGAATCTTTTCTCATGTCCAGTAATGTCGGCCCTTGTTTATTGAGATTTTCTGTTATATAACATAACAATCAAGCCCATGATAAGTTTTCAAAATATGCGCTCAATGCACATTCTTTCCTCCTCTGACATTTATCTGTGTTGTTTTCCCAGTTTCGAATCCCAGTGAGATCACTTTGTGCAAGTATAGCAATTGACACACAATGGTATGCCAAAATAAACTCTCATTGATTTTGCCTGCTAATTTGAAGATGAAATTCTAGTTTCAGAACACAGATCTATCATTTATCTCTGTCCACAGTCCAAGAAAAAGGTTCTCAATGAATTACCTTAACCATAAGTCAATCGGGGTCACCACCAGCACAAATCGTGTGAGTCGTGTCAGCATGCAGATTGCACGTCCATTCTATCGGTACTCGGAAATCCTCTATGTATAATGTCGAAGAGAACAGCCACATCCAATGCTATAAAATGAGGATAAAAATCAAAAAGTTGCTTAATGATGGCAATTGGTATGGAAAGTCAATTGCCTTATGTAAGACAAAAAGAAAACACTGATCATCCAAGGTTTTTGATTGCCAAGCCTAATATCTAATCATTAGACTAATGAAAAAAACTTGTCCTGAAGTAAGAGATTTGCAGATTAGCCGGAATTTTCCATGGAGGCGGAGGGGGGGGGGGGGGGGGGGGGGTGAGGTGGGTCACACAAGGGAGCAGAGCTATGCGGCTTTGTACGGCAACAACATGGGCGGCGGGCCGGTACAGAAAGTTTGACATATTTGACGTAGTCGTACAACATTTCCGAAGCCGAGAGTATGATTTAGTATTGGTTTAAAATTTTCGACATTTTCGAGGCCGAGACCACGGTTCTTCGTACTTTACGAGGTCAAGACCGCTAAAGTATCATCTCGGACCAGTAAAAATTTGAAATTGGGAGGTGGATCAATCCACCCAATGCACCACCTGACCACCACAATTCACAATGACAATAATTTTTTTATTTTGCAACATTTCACTTTTGTCTTTTGAGTTAGACCGAGTACTACACAGACACAGTGCATTCCAGACCATAGACCTAACATTATCAAAAATGAGCATCGATAAAAAAACACAAAAAAC